>JXSR01S011936.1:91098-101401 GCA_000969725.1 Ophiothrix spiculata | reverse complement strand
CGCGGCAAAAGGGTCCAGTTGTCGGCTCGTACATGTTGCTCCTTGTAGCATATCTAATGTATGGTATTTGTATACATCAGATATGCTACAATGAGCATTATGTAGGAGTCGACAACTGGACCCTTTTGCCGCGGCGGTACACATATAGGCTATTAATTCGAAATTATGCCCGTAAGTTTTCGCTCCATAGCATGCAGGAAGTTAGGAACACTGTGTATATTTCAAAATGGCGACTTTAACCCTTTACACACAATTTTTTGGCGATCATTCAAAATGGGTCCCAATAATAAATTGAGTATGAGTTTTACGGCTTTCCGTTATTCGTTATAGATAGTTTGAATAAGTCTTATAAAGCCTTGTCTACCAGGATTGCACCACCTTGATTGCATAAAACGCAAAAAACTTACTTCAGCCATTTAAGTAACTTATTTCTTGACATAATCAACAAGTGGTCATTTTGATGACAGAATGGTAGGAAAGTAGGAATAAAGTAGGCCTCCCAAAGTTTGGTGAAGGGGGTTATAGACACATTTTTGAAATAAACACACTGTACCTTACAGAAATACCATTTACCTTGTTCATAAGCAAACAACATCAGTGGCCGAGAACATGGTTTTTACTACTTATGATAAATTCAATAAAACAACATATGTATGCAAAACTGACCCAAGTCCATGGATTTTGACAACTTTTGAATACATCAAGACTTATGGGGGGGGCACTTGCGGTGCGGATTCTTTTTAGTCCTTCACACACAAGGTAGCCCTAGCTATAAGAAAGTCTCTCCTGTGTATAACTCATTTTTGAAAAAAGAGGGTCAAGTCTTGCATTCTGGTATTCAATTACAAATAATATTTAAGGACAGACAGAAAAAGGTCAATTTCAGACATGATATATTTCAGAAAGCTCATGTTTATTTCAATACAGCTGCTTATAATATCTGCAGAAGAAACAAAATGCACTTAACACAACTAGCTTAAACATAATTAAACAGAATATCATGATTTCAAAGGGTTATCTTTTGAAGGGCACATGTGGTTTTTTTTATAAAAATAAGTTTTTAATAATTGTACAGATCCGGTATCTCGCAACAAAAATAATGCATTAAATTAAACAAGGCTTGAATTGTCTGGAAAATGCCTACTTTATATAGATACAGATATTTAAAGTTTTTTGCAACTAAATATTAACCTTTATATGCAAACATAGTAATTATTTCTTTTACAAAATTTTCATGAAAATGTGGTCACCTTGGGAAGCTTTCGATCTGCCACGATGCTAGACCTTTTTGGGTGCTTTTGGAATGAATTGGACCTTCTGCAATAAACAACAATAAAATCTGGAATACATATGCATCTAACCATAAATAAGACTGTCTTGAACTGGTTTCAAAATAGTTTTAATGAACAAAATAACAGGTTCCAAAATAGTTGAACAGAATAATAGGTTTATCATTTGTGATTACTTTTACTACTCAACATATCAGATCTTCTCTGAGTTGTAATTACTTTTACTCAACATATAAGATCTTCTCTGAGTTAATCATTTACAGTCTATTCTAATAATTATAAGTTAAACTATATGAACAACTAAATCTAATGATTTCTACAAAAAACAATGTATACGTCATTTGGTAACTGCTCCAAGCTGGTTATTATTCCTACAATGAAATCTTTATTTTCTATTTATCAAGATAAATACAAGTTTAAAATTTCCAAAAGTTGCTAAAATACATTATATGTTAATTGTGAGTGCAATGTCATGATAAAGTAAATATAAAAAAACACTCAAATTTTTATGGTAATATAAGGATGCTTTAAGGCTAGGGTAGACCTTCAAATAGCATGAGTACTTGTACTCTTACAAACTAATTGCATAAACCATATAAAAGAATACATTTTTAGAAGCGGATATTTACTACGAACATGATGGCGATATCATTTTTTGATTAAAAATGTCGATTTTGGCAAAAACAACAAAAAAAGCCTAACTAAAATTTGCATTTCTGAAATTTTTGGAATCTAGAAACAAATGTCTAGGAAGGGTTTTCTCAAATATTTGATTTTTATCTTATATTTTGAAAAAATGCTAAATATGGGTCAAAATTTGCCATTATTGTTGGCAGCGGTTGGACTTTTTACATTTTGACATATTTTTGGCCTTTTTTTCAAAAATTAAGAAAAAAATTAGATATTTCTGTATTCCAAAAAGCAAAAAAGTGTAAATTTTCAAGATTGTAAATTTTACAATTGACCATAACAAAAATGGACATCACCATCATATATTGCATAAACATCAGCTTCTAGAAATGTATACCTATATATGGTTTATATAATTAGTTAGAGAGTTAAGAGTACTTAAACAGTTTATGCCAGTTGTAGGTCTACCCATTAATTATTTACTAAAGCTGTTATATACTGTAGCCTACATAAATTCGTTAGAGCAATTATTTAAGCTGATGTTACCTGATAAACATTAGGTGTTGGAGCAAAGTTAGGCAATCACAAAACTATGCTTGATTATGCACCTCTAGGTAATTGTAAAACATGCATCACATATTTTAAATTATTTAAAGAAGAATAGTTAAGCCTATTGTGGCTAGGTAGTAAAATACAAATTGTGGTTGGGATGCGGCCAGTCGCACAAAGTTGCGGTCTAATTTTGCACCTGATTTCACTTAATCATTATGATAAGCCTAATAACATATTCACCGTAAAGTTGACTACCTTTCATTTGGTTATGTAGCTTTCTAATTGTACCAACATACATGTTTCCTATATTTTTCTTTCAATATATAATACATTTTATTTTCGGATTATCAGCTTTTGCTTTTAAAACACTCACAGGGAAACATGTCAGTAACATCACCAGTTGGTATCAAAGACCGGTGGATGTCGGTCGCAGGCCACCAAACCGCATCAAGTAAGTCATGAGACATAGATTAAAATTAATTCAACATGGAAACTTCTCATGTTTGGCCTTATTAGTACTTTCTTCCGTGGTTACCATACAAGTCTGAATAATCGTTTCCATTTGATTATAAAGTAACCAGGTTGCGTACATTGGCCTTTGTAGTGTGGCATTTGCTTTTCTTTATCATTTAAAATTGATAAAAGAGTGATTTTGATTTTTTTTAAGTTGAGATTATAAAAGTAGGTGTAGGTGATTGTTTCAAATATGTGAAAGAGATCATCAATAGGGTTTTGGATTCTGAAATCTTCATCTTGAAAGTGATGATTAAATTACAACTCACCAACACCATAAATTAGCTTTCAGACCTTGTGCAGAGTATTATATTGTAACTTTTTGTAATCCCAGTTATTGGTGCTAGGTGCTTAATGGAAGAAAAATGTACAATGATAATAACATTTGAAATAGACACCTTTTCAGAGTCATTCTTTTAAGGGGCATTGGACAAGTTCAGCATCATCCCCAAATATTCCCCCAAACAATTTGAGATTTTTGCATCATTTGAAGTATTAGCGGTAATAATGACAGCATGCAAAGTTCCATTGTCAAATTCAAACCCTATATATCAAAATATTTAGATATTATTTATTTTTAATTAATGTTGTCGACAACTATAAATAATGCCCTCTATAGTTGAGGTTTTTAAAATTGCTGTTTTCAGGAGATCTAATGCAAACTCCAAATTTCTTTTGATTTGTCTGCAATTATTGATATGAAAGGAATGTTTTACAAAACTAATCTTTGACTCTTACCTGATATATTGTATAAATATGTTTAAAGAATAGTCTCATACCCAAGATCAACAAACAGAATAAAATTCAAATTTTCTGAAGGTTTTGATAAAAAAAAATTCTTGATACCTGTTAATTGACTGTTATTTTTTCTAACATATGAAGTGTAAATTATCCACAAATAAAATGTCACAAATCTTGTCCAATGCCCCTGTAAGCAGCCCGTAGCTTGCAGGATCATCACGATCCCTTCATTCAGCGTGAGTGTGAATCCCTCCTAGTCACATGACCCCCCTATTATCAAACACCTACATGTCTTGACCCCACCAGTGAGCACTATTATCAACACAAACTTGTGGATAGAATGTGTATGCTAGGTTCTGAAGCCATTTAAGTGATTTTTCACTATTTAGGTCACAAACATTACTTTGGAATCGCCCTGCAGCTCGCCCTGCAGCTATTGTAGAAACAACTTTCTTGCACTCACATGGCGATGTGTTGAAATTGTTGATAATACTCCAATGATACCACTATACTTTGATCAACACTAAATAGGCGGGAATTATGAGACTTTTCTTCATCCGCAAGTAAACATAATCCCTGTTACACCCGCGCCGTAGATACTGATGCGCGAGTCCCACGTGCAACGCGCGCTGCGTGTCCTGCAGTTATGCTGTGTCAAGCTACGCACACGCTTATCGTATCAATTCACGATGTGAAGAGGCCCGCCTCTTTGGTGTTGATCAAAGTATAGTTAACCAACACAATTGCTTTTTGTTATGTAAAGAGAGGAGTTTCTTTGATGCAAACACAGTCGTACATTAGATATCTCTAACACCGTATTAAACTATCAGCTAAAATATATGTGGGGAATGTTCAGTGTCGAGTTAGTTTGTTACATTAGTTTAATAAATATTAGGTCCCATAACACCCAACTTTTTATTAGAAAATTATCATACTTCATTTTCATTAAAGAGATCAATGGAAAGGCCAATTATGGATATCATAATGTTTATCTTTTTATACAAGTTTTGATTAAAATCACCAAATACACATTCATTTATTTTGGATTTTTTAAAAAGATTAAACTTCATGGGAAAGCCAATTATGGATATTATAATGATTATCTTTTTATACAAGTTTTGATTAAAATCACCAAATACACATTCGTTTATTTTGGATTTTTTAAAAAGATTAAATTTCATGCACAAGTTGGTGAAAGTCGTCATTGCACTAAATTTAAATTTGTTGATAGTCTCTCTAAAGGCAATTGCAATCATGCAGTTCCATATTTGACTTAGTGTCGAGTTAGTTTGTTACATTAGTTTAATAAATATTAGGTCCCATAACGCCCAACTTTTTATGAGAAAATTATCATACTTCATTTTCATGTTTAAAGAGATCAATGTAAAGGCAAATTATGGATATTATGATTATCTTTTTATACAAGTTCTGATTAAAATCACTAAATACACATTCATTTATTTTGGATTTTTTTAAAAGATTAAATTTCATGTACAAGTTGTTGAAAGTCTTCAATGACTTAAAAATTTGAATTTGATGATAGTCTCTACAGGCAATTGCAATCAGTTCCATGTTTGATTCAATAATAATTAATAATTCCCTTAATATTTCTGTACATTTTCAAAATTATAAGACTTTTGATCTGATTAGCATCCCAATGATCTGTGATCCTCCATACATCCTTTATCTAAGTCTTCATTCTATCATTGTGTTGAGTGTATTTCTACCAGTGTCTTCTTATCTACCGTGGTCTTGAATACTCCAAATTCATGTGCATCCCAGCTATCCTTTCTATTATATGTAGTTCTTTCTCCAACCTGACCTGTTTCATCTCTACCATGGTGTTGAATACTTGAAGTTCATCTTGATCAGGTATTTCATTCTGATCTGAGCGGTGTCATAAACAATGTATCTGTGGAGAGAACTTGGTTAAGGAAAGATATATGGAGAAACTATGTGATAATTGAAGCCTTTTTGTTTGCTTGCATTCTTAATGAGGCAAACATATACCAACATTGACCTACGCTGAATCTGTTTTAAACATTGTTTTAACAGTCTTGCTGAGTAGCTCAGAAGGAATCATAATCAGCAAACATTGATTAGTTAAGACCCCACTATAATTCATATGGCCAGCAAGATATTCCTTGGGAAAGGCATTTAATCTTAAAAGTGATTGCCCACCGATTTTCATAAATTTGAAAAAAATAGAAAGACGTAGTAATTTGTACCTACTGAATAGTGCAAAAACATTTAAATATAAAAAATAAGAAATCAACATAGTTCTTTTAAAAAATTAGTTTATTCAACCCGTTTTACTCACTAGTATTGTATTTATGTCCCAACCCAACTTTTACTACTCCTGGCTACAGCTCCTTGAAACTATCACTGTTTGACAATTACAAGAAATGTTTTTCTTTTATTTTGAGCTTTCACGTCAAATATACTTCATATTCAATGATATTTGAATTTGAATGTTTCTAGCATAAAACAAAATAAGATCAAATGTATAACAGTAAGGATACTCATTGTAGAGAAGGCTGGTTCCTTGGGCACCAGAGTTGGAGCCGCTTCCTTTGGGTACAATCACTCCATCATCTAACACTTTCTCGCCGTTTGGATTAGGTGCAGTCCTACCCAGACCTGAAAAATTAAGTAATAGGAGACGGCAATCAACTTACTATTCGAAAAAAATTGAATGCTATTGATATCATGACTGTCTTAATGAATGGTATCATCCATGAGTTAAAGAGAACTGATTTTTAAAAAGCCCTTAGTATATTTATATTATGTGATGATAAAATGAATAAAGCCTTTGCGTTATATTTATCTCCAAAGTGAGTCTTTCACTTCTCTACATTTATATGTCCATTCCCATTAAATGTCTCAGAGGAGCATATGAGACCATACGCCTAACTCACGAGTCGATAAATATGGCATCAACAAATCAAAAACATCTACTATTATTGCACATCACATTTTTTAAGAGTGGGGAGCTTTACTGCCAGGCCATACACATCTCCTGCAGAAGTACATACAGCTGCTGTTAAAATTTTCTTCATGTCTTCATATTTCATGTGATTAAGTCTATATATGTTTCATCAGCCTGTATGTAGCTTTTAGGGGCGCACCATTTGATATTCAGGGGGGAGCATGGAAGTTGGGGTCGAGTCAAGTGTTTTTTTCAGCCGCTGAAGGCAGCAAAATTTTGGGGTTTTTTCGCCGCTGGCAACGTTTTTTATTGCATTTTTATGTTTTATTTACCTTGAAGTATTTGGGTATAGTTTTTTTCTTACTCATTTTTGGGTCAAGATTTTTTTCACCACCTTCCGCAGCAAAGTTTTTTTTCAAAAAAACTTCCATGCCCCCCCCCCCCTGACAATCAAATGGTTCGCCCTCAAAGAATGGTGTTATTATTTGCTCCTTGAATAGTTCAGCAATAGATTATCACACACTCTTCAGAACAAATTTGCCTGAATGTTACTAAAAGCCCAGCAGAATCTCAGGGATTATTTTCCTTTATTCCACAAACCATCTATTAGGCCCTGTATCCATGGGATGTTCCCCCCTTTGCATGGGAACAGGTTATGGATACAAGGCTTAGGAAGCCTTTATTCCTTAAACAACATATATATATAAGAAGTCTTAATTTTAGGTAAAGGAAGAAACAAATAAAAGTACCTGTAAAAAAACTGCAAGATTAGGTACCATTAGGTAACAAAGCTCATATACAGGTCTAAGAATTGAATCAACACATCAGTGGGAAGCAATATTTCAGGTTGACATTAGACCTAAAAAATTGTTTGTTTGCCCTCTGCAACCGACCATATAAATGCCAACAATTTGGGTCGGAATTTTTTTTCTTCAAAGACCTAAAATACCCTATTCACTCGTCTAATTCAACTATTTTCCATCTGACAATCTGCTTAAATTAACAAAGTCCCCATTTCCAAAAGTTTGACAAATAGTCATACTGTATGACCAACACTTCATTTAAATTATTTTAACAATTTTTGGCACGCTAGTATGAAAGCGCTCAACTGTAACGTGATCTAAATTCAGAAAATAAGTAGTTGAATTGGACAAGTGGATACGGTATGAAAACTCACCATTTTCAAGGAAAATGTAATATTTAGCAGTAGAAAGTTTCATGTTTAGTGTATGAAATGTGTGTCTCCTCTAAATGACCCACGATCGTTGATTAAGCCCTTCACTGCTTGGTATTTGTGATAAAATCCTTTGAATGACATAAAAATGAAAAAAACAAAAAAATGACCGACTGACCCAAAATTTTAATTTTTGCACCGGAGGACAAACAAACAATTTTTTTAGGCCTTACTAAAAGCTGACTCCATGGAGCAAACTGTAACATACAAACATGTCATATTTGCACATGTCATATTTAATGCCACACCTACCTTTAGTACTGTGCTTTCCAGAAGGCAATTTGGTTATATGTTTGGCTCCAAGCAGCTCATACATGTTTCCTAATGCTACCTCACATAGCAACATGCAACCAATTGGGTTACTGGAATATGCGTGGCAATAGTTGGCGCTCTTGGAAACCATGTCTGCAAAGTACACACCCTTGCCAAACATGTAGCCAGTCTGAAAGCAAGAAGTAAAAAAATCATTAAAAGGATCCATGCACATTTCTCGAAACATTTAACACTCCACATTAAGAACACTCTTAACCAGTTTATATTGGTAATTGTCTAACTTTTATGCATTTAATAAATATCTTCTAGTTGCACTCTTCATCTACAAGTATATTAAGAAATTTTTAAACGTGTATCTGTTGTTTGCCCTATAGGCAGGAGCGGACATCCGGGCGTTTTGTTTACATCCGGGACCTTTGTCCAAATAGCGCGGTGAAAACATTTGCCGGCTTCCCATTCAACTCAATGGGGAAAATGCCGGCTCGCGGAGACTTTGATTGATTTTAGCATATTGTCAAAACATTTTGATTCCAAAATCATATGAGATGTGTAGTATTCAAATCACAACAAAATGACAAATAGCTCATCATTTCACAGATTTTCGTCTGGCTAAAAAGAAAAGAAAATGAAGGGATGCCTGGCTGAAGTATTGATTGTTTTCACCGCGCACGAAGTCCAACACGAGTTATTTTTAGATTATTGTGCTGCGTATGCCCTGCGTATGACGTGGGTCCGCTTTGATCTATATGCAAGACGACTGTATCATTTGATAAAAATGAAATGAAATCGAGAAAGGGTGAAATAAAATGAAATCAAGAGTGGGTGAAAATGATTATATTTCCATTCGTATGTTTGTAAAAGATGGTCAAGCTAAATTAACCATTGTTATCAATTTTGTTCCTTTAAATCACATCACATCACACTTCTTTCTTGAAGATTAAAAAATTGTTCAAAAATAATAATAAAATAAGTCCCAGTTATCAATCTTTCTCTGCTACATCTGAATTCAAATACCTTGATTCATATATCCCGGACTCTTTTCATGACTTCAATGTACGAAAGCACAAGCATGAGTCGCCTGCAATAATCTCCACAAGATCTGGAAATCCTCACTAGACTGAGGACTAAAATCAAATTCTTCAAAGCCTGTGTGGAAAGCATTCTGTTGGATGTCTCAGAAACTTGGACAATCAGCAAGAAAATGGAAGATCGTATAAACGGGTGCTACACTCAACTATTACAGAGAGTGCTCAACATCAGTTGGAAGGATCATATTCCAAACACCACAGTATATGGTGATATCCCTCCAATATCTTCATCAATCAGACAACGCCGTTTATGTTTTGCTGGACACTGCATCTGCACCACTGACCAACCCATTTCTCATTTGATTTTCTGGACTCCCCCGGGTGGGAAATCAAACAGAGGCAGATGTCCCATTCAGTACACTGACACCATCAGGAGTGATCTCAACCTGGATCCAATATATCATGCACGACAGGGAAACCTGGTTCAAACATGTAGCCAGTGCTTCTTCCATTCCATCCATGGATGACCGATGATGATGATGATGACGACACCTCGTAAGTGGATACAATTGTACCATTTTTAATTGTGTCAAGTAAAATACGGTTATTCAGGAATAACTCACATTTCTAGAAAGAAACATTTTGCAAAATCATGCACATAGTTGGACTTGCTGTAGGGGAATAATTATCTCAATTGTTAAAACAAGTTACCATACTATGAATAGAAATAGGTGTAAAAATACTTTTCCTCCTGCAGATATGTTTTTGTTTTTTCAACGGTAGAGAACTCGTCCAGAAAATTAGAGACTGAAAGCTCTACATTTTTATAAGGCAAAAAAACTCCACAAGTTTGTTTCTGGTAACATGCTTGAAAAGTACAATACTATATGCGCTTTTTTATTTTTTACTTTTTGAAAATGCAATGTGATATACTTTAAAATCTCAGTGTAGTGCCCATTTTCAATTTGCGCCCTCAAGTCTATGTTAAAGTGGTATTTTAGCAAATCATTTTTGCCTCGTTCCAAGTATATTACTATTATTGTTGTCGTCCATATGGTATGCAAGACCTGCTGGTGTAGTGGTACTAGACTCTGCCTGGGAATCGGGGAACTTG
>JXSR01S011936.1:55601-78473 GCA_000969725.1 Ophiothrix spiculata | reverse complement strand
ATGAAGAACGAATTCTACCAACCTTAATTGTCTCCAGGTCATCCAGTACTGGTATGTTCTTCATTCCAAAGTTGTGAGGGATGAGAGTGTAGAAGCGATTAGATGCATCCAGCAGCTTGGTGTGGTTAGCTTTATCTTGGACCAGCTGCAATCAAACAATATCATGGGGTATTCATATCATCCATTCTTTTTTAAATGAATTGGCATCATTCATAGACATATATTTCCCCATCATTCTTTATGTTATTAAAAGATAAAATACTTACACAGTCAAATTCACAAAACTAAAGACAAAAGAGTTTAAGAACTCAAATAATTAGTGATTCATCTGGGACGCAACAGGTTGACTCAACCAGATGCAACAACCCTGCTTAATACCAACAGATCCTCATTAAATCGGGCCCTTATGTCATGAAATGGGTTCAAGGGATGCTTCTCCTTATCATGTGATGGTTTTAGCAATTTCCATTCAACGTGTGCCCCATTACTACACCAAAGGTGAATCTTTACATAGATAAACTAATTAGACCATCAAGATTTTTTGGGTCTTAACAAAATGTACAATAACTTTTGATTAAGAGATCCAAATTAAACACAACAAAAATCTTGTAAAAGCCAATGGTCTACTCTATTATATTGTTATAACGTTTGCTCACAATTGTGCTTTGTTCTCTCAAAAGAAAAGTTAAAAGTTTGTTGCATTTTTATTAAGACACCCTGTAGAATGTTTCCTATAGCAGCTCTCCAATATTGCTTTATTTGATGAATCAACAGTTTGCTTTTGTGAGATAGTGGCCCTACTATATGCTCCAGAAACAAGCACGTTTGAGTCAAAAGGTGCTCCAGGAGCATATTTATCAGATATGCTCTAGGAGCATTTTAAGTCAAACATGCTCCTAAAGCATACACTTCAACTGAAAATTTTATAGGGCCACTATTTCACAAAAGCCAACAGTTTCCTCAAAGTCAAGCCCGTAGCCAGGGGGGGTGCGGTGGGGGCGCCCCCCCCCCCAAATTTGATAATTTACAAAAAAGGTCCACAAAAATCCCCTAAATGACCACCAAAACAACACTTAAAGCACCAAATCAAGTAAATGTAGGTCGTTTTTTTTTTTAATAAAATACCACACAAAATGCTTGTAAAACTGCTAAAAAACTACTAAAACTAGTTTAGGGTCGACCAAAACGAAAATTTTTCCTCCAAAAGGTCCACTTTTGGAAAATCCGCACCCCCCTTGAAAAAATCCTGGCTACGGGCCTGCTCAAAGTCATAATTTATTGAAAATAGCAGGCAAATCTGAGCAAGACATATGCATACACACCTTCTGCAATTCAGTAAGAACCTTGTAAGCATCTTCTATTTGCTTCCGTGACAGTTTGCCAAGCGGCATTTTCTCCAAATCAATCTAAAAAAGCAACAACAATAAGAACAAAATATCATGAGAAATTTCAGTGCTTAGGTTAAGTAAAATAAATTATTTGTTTCCGGTAACATGCTTTGAAAACATGGAGGGAGAAGGAAGGAAGGGAACAAATTTTATTTTAGCAAAAAAAATTATACTTTCAAAATATTGGGATGGAAGGAAGGGAAAATATTTTATTATATCAAAAATTATATTGCTTACAAAAACATCAGATACATACTTTTAAACACAATTTGTGGATGAAAGATATGAATAGCTCTGTTGAAAACATTAATTTTAAGTTTCTTTTTAAGACTCTGATCTCACTTCAGCTTTGTGTTTTCAGGGGCTGGTCTCCTTCTTGTTTAATTGTGTTTTCTTTTCTCATGCAATGGTGTTCTTACCATGGATTACCACTGTACTTGGCATCGTGTTTCATCATGTTTTTCTTTTGACCTCCTTTTTAAGGACCCCAATGGAATTAAGCTTTTTTAAGCTTTTTGAGCTATCCTTGGTACTCTTTGTATAAATGTTTCTGTGCACTTTAATTATATATTTGTGTAAGTATCATGATTAATGTATTTTTAATATTGCCGTTTGTAAATGTTTTTTTGAGTAACGAATAAAATAAAATAAAATAAGTCACTAGGTACATTTTCAGGATATCTGATTACATGAAAGTCGGCAGGTGGACGTCATCCATTCTCAAAATAATTGACGTAAGGAGGCCATCTCTTGACATGTACCGAGGGAAAACTGGGGCGGTTAAGAAATATTTTTCTATATAAAATTTGCATTTTCGGGTGCATTTTTTGGGAAAGAAGGGTTACCGGAATCAAAAATATTATTATACTTGGCCTTACGGCATTCAAAATAAAATTGTCCATCCGTTCTATGCTTTAAGCACTTTTGGTTTAAATTATGTGCTTTCTTTTCTCTTCATCTCATGAAAACATTCTACATTATGACTTGCCTTAAAAATTAATGACATGACTAGTTTCAAATATTGCTGGGTGAGAATTCTTCTTAAGCAAATCTTACCATTTATTTCTCAGTATAACTCATGACATACAATAAACATATGAGTAACAGACTGCAGGTTAAATCAGCGGCCCATTTTATTTAAAATCTTGCTGTATGGAACCTGATATCATCTTTCTTTATTGTCAACTGGAACTAACAATTTCTTATCATTGTTGAACTCTTCCTTTGTTACATAGTGGTGAATGATTAAGGGTTTTATCCCCTACTTAACAGTAGGACAGCCAAAACGCGAGATCAAAGGATGCCGACAAAATTATTAAACTCAAGGACTTTGCAGCGCTGAACTGCGCACTTTTGGGGTCGAAATATTTTCTTGAAGCAATAAAAACAATTCAGTTTATCGACCTGGATTTCTAAAGTTATCACATTAAAGTTCAGGAAATACTCTTTCAAACCCATATTTTCTTTCCAAATATTGTTAAGTAATAATTGTTAAATCTTCATTCAAAGTTTTTGTTGTAAAATTACGACTTGAAACTAAAAAGTTTGTTTACATTTTTGTTCTTTGAATAGAAAAATATCCAACGCTCTACAGTATTAAACATTATTTTGATTCATTAGAACAAACTTTGATTTATAAAAGCCGCCTATTTCCAGAGATGGGCACCCTCCATGAAAGCATGAAATTAACAATAAATAATCATAACATAAGCCTTCGATTAATACATTTTACGGCCATTTTTACCTGTCTTTGAGAGTAAAAACGCGTAATTTCCTCTGCGCGATGATTAGAAAACCCGCGTGGAGTAGCGCAACGCGGAAGATTTTACGCGTGTACCCTTTGTATGACGCAAACGCAATCGCCCAAAATTAAGAAGTATAAGTTGATGGGGTAAAAATAGCGACATGATATTGAGAATCAATTAAATATCAACAAAATCCTTTCTTGTCAAATATCCAACGTGATATTGGAAAAACTAATAAGAGTAGGTTGTAGATCAGCAATAGATCTTTATATTTCCTGAAATTCAGAGATGGGCACCTCGTAATTTTGAAAATACAGATGAAAATACAATGGTTGTGCTCCTCCCTACATCTCTCTATGTATTCAGCTGTATCAGCCTTCTCTTCGACTGCGATCAGCTAATGATAAAACACAACTCTATATCCCAAGAGAATTTACATCAATTGGTAGAAACAAATTCAGTATCGCCACTGCTTATGAATGGAATAAACTGCCAAGGAACATCAGAACTTGCACCATCAATCAATGCTTTTAAGAGACTTCTAAAGACACATTTGTTCTAATTATGTTTTGTATATTTATCTTTGTTTTATTATGTTATCCTATATCGTAAGCGCTACGATACTTACGTGAATAGCGCATTTAAATGCCCTCTTGTTGTTGTTGTTGTTGAAACGCAGTTCGACTGGGTCGATTATGGAAGGAATTTTGTGGAGTTTTCTTGCCGTAAATTTGGGACAAAAGTAGTGTGATCAAGTATTAAAACATCTTCAATCTCAATGATTTTAAATAACCATATAATTTAAAGTCTTTGCAACATAATCCCGTTCAAAGCGTTTGTTTTTAAGAATGTATATTCGAAAACGAATTTTTTGAAAATATCAACCTTTTTGGGTTATTTTTGCTTGTCAAAACTGCTGCGTAAGGCTACGCGGGACATCGCGTAATGTTTAATAATTTGACGCAAAAGGCCGCTGGCTGTCCTACTGTTAAGACTAGCTTTATGGAGCCTAAGAGGGAGATCCTTCCAGTGTGAGGGAAGGTCAAACTTACAAGGATATGGGTAATAGTCCTAGTCTACCTTCAAGTGGTAGGGGTTGTGAACCAGCAGACTTGTTTAGATAGTGATGAACAGACGTGGGTGGATAGGAGTGGATTTTATCTGCCCAGCTAGTATCTCCACAAGGCGGAGTGAGCCAATGGTGTATTTAGCTATTAAAGTCGCATGAAGAAAACCTTTTCATTTTTACGCGTCTTGTGCGCTGAGGTCAAATGCAACTCACGTAATACTCGTTAGCTCGCGTGATTTGTCTGTTCTGTTGTTGTGTGACTTGATGATCAATTTGATTGGTTTGTTGTTCACGCACGGTGCGATTTGGTACCGCCCAGAATGATAAGGTTTTTTTCAGATGACTTATAGAATGGAAGTTACAAATCAAAGCACTAGGGTTGAAGCCCCTGCCTATACAGGGTGTCCTAGAAAAAAGGAAACCGAGATTTGCGCCCTCTGTTCTTGGAAACGGTTGAATGATTTGGAGTACTGTTTTGCTAGATTAATGCACCAGAAAGTCCTCTTTACAACAATACCAAATATTCCTACGTTGTTAACCTGATTGAGTAATTACAACCAATTTTATGAATTGAATACGCTAGAATAAGAACATCCCAACTCCATAGCTGCCTTCTGTAAAATCATAATTATAAAATATAAATGCATACAAAGTTCTTCAAATGCTTTCACATCACTAAAATAGAATTTCATGTCAATATCCTAATCATAGTGTCATATTTGACCTTGTAGTTTACTTTTTTAGACATTGTTAGATAATTGTTATAGTACATAATTGCTATATTAAACAGTCATAACAAGAACATCCCAACTCCATGAGCTCCTCTCTGCAACTATATGCTAGGAAAATTATCTAACAATGTCTAACAAAGTCAACTGTAAGGTCAAATGTGAGGCTATGATTGGGATAAAGACATGAAAATGCTTTCTAGTGATTTGAAAGCATTTTCCGAGATTTATATGCATTTATATTTTACATAACTTAACAGAAGGCAGCCCATGGAGTTGGGATGTTCTTATTCTAGCGTATTCAATTGTGCATTTTATGCCTTTGTACCACTTTTGGTAGAGTTAACTTCTTGATGTCTCTTGATGCCATTTGGTGGAAATTTGAAGACTTTGCTGTTAAGTGACACAACGTTTAACGACCTGAAGAAGTGACAGAAAGGCCTGAAAATGGAGTAAAATCGTCCAAAACTAGGCTGAGAAAAAATAAAACAGTGTGAATTTTGATGGGCCTGAATTCCTACATCCATGTGTTAAGGTAGCCCAACAGGAAATCTCTCTTCGATAATAAACGGAAACTTCATGAAGGCTACGTATCTGATCTCATTCAACAAGTAACAAAGAAAACATTTAAAAGATGAACTGCATCTTGCAATGCTATTAACTGGTTTAAATAAAGCATGCACTAACAAAAATACGATATCAATCTGATGAATGGTTTGAAATTCAATTTTGGGATTGGATTTTCCATAGCTCAAATAGGAAGCAAATTAATCATGAAATCTCCTATAAAATATGTTCCTGTGTTCAGTTGCACTCTCCGAGTTTAATATTCTAAATCTAGGAACAATCCGATATTCAGTCATCCAAAAAAGAGTCTTAAAGGAGTCCTTCTTGCAACACGGCTTTAACTCAAGCACATCATGAGCAAGAAGTTAACACTACCAAAAAGTGGTACAAAGTCATAAAATCCACAATTCATTAAATTGGTCGTAATTACTCAACAAGGTTAGCATCGTAGGAATATTTGGTATTGCTGGAAAGAAGACTTTCTGGTGCATTAATCTAGTAAAACAGTTTTCCAAATCAGTCGACCGTGTCAAAGCACAGAGGGCGCAAAACTGGGTTTCCTTTTTTCTAGGACACCCTGTATATCCCCCATCCAGGCAATATAGTCAGAAATATCTTTGAGCATGATGCTTCTGCCTCACATCTTCCAAGGGCGTTAGTTGATTGGGATCGAATGGAGGAACACATTCAAAATTAAACATATAATCGAAGTCAACACTTTCAATACAAGAACATCCTGAAGACTTGGAGAACTTGTCACTTCTGCATCCAAACATCGATGTCATATATGCATACAAGAGCATAAATTCACCATTATGTAACAGATCTAGTTTTCAAATCAAACATAGAATACTCACTGATATATTTCAGCTCCTCTCAGGAATCTTATTCACTCATGACGTCATCATCTACTTTGGTTGCCTTTTTTTGTTGAATTTGTATTGCCCCTCATCCTTGTTCATCACGTGGTGTCCTCTGATGTTTTTCCTCAAAGAAGCTATCTGGATAAACAGCAGAGGACACCACACGATGAACAAAGACAAGGGGCAATACAAAGTGGACAAGATTTATGGAAAATCATCAACAAAAATTGGCAACCAAAGGAGAGGATGACATCATCCAAGTTGTCTTGTGTTGCTAGTCTGTAACATCACCACCAAACCAATCTAATGAGTGAACCAGGTTCCTGAGAGGAGCTGAAATATATCAGTGAGTATTCTATATTGGATTTAAAAACTAGAACTTTTTACATATTGACTTTTACGAACAATCCAGATGAATTATTTCGAATTATCATTTCACCATGATGCTAAAAAGTTACAGATGATTTGCATCTTCGGGGCTAGTTTGCTGGTAGCACCCGTCCTGACTTTCATTTTGGCCATATCTTTTTGACTGTATCCCTATACACCTACCTCAAATTCTACTAGTGCTTTCTTGAGAGTGTCAATCAAATATCATCTTGACAAGATCTTGTATCTTCGGGGCTAGTTTGCTGGTAGCCATATCTTTTTGACTGTATTCCTATACACCTACCTCAAATTCTACTAGTGCTTTCTTGAGAGTGTCAATCAAATATCATCTTGACAAGATCTTGTATCTTCGAGGCTAGTTTGCTGGAAGTGCCGGTCTTGGCTTTCATTTTGGCCATCTCTTTTTGACTGAATTCAAATACACCTACCTCAAATTCTACTAGTGCTTTCTTGAGAGTATCAATGTCAAATATCATCTGGACAAGATCTTGTATCTGAGGGGCTAGTTTGCTGGTAGTGCCCGTCTTGGCTTTCATTTTAGCCATCTTCTCTTCATCCTGTGTAATTGACAAATAAATTGGGGAAAAAATGATTGAATTAAAGCCATTCAAAATAAAGAAATGAATAAATAAAAAGAAAAAATATTATTCCTAACCCTTTCAGCCCTGAATTTATTTTCAAGTTTCAATTTTTTGATTGAACCTATCTATGTTTACATGGTCATAAATACCACATAATGAGAGCTATGTAACATTGCTAGTGCTCAAGTTATAGAGCAAAGTGTAAGCTTCAAAACATTGCATGTTTTATGCTTTTCATATTGAAGTTACAGAAACATAAAGTTTGTGAACTTTTATTTGTTTAGAAATCCCCAGGCGTCTTCTCATAGTGAAACGGTTAAATGAAATTCAATTCTTAAAATGAAAGATATGAAAGGTAAGTTAGATATCTTTAGGTATCATGAAAGAACCAAGGTACTAAACCTGCCTTTACAAGGTAGCTTTAACTACCAAATAAAATGTGAAATGCCCATCCCATGAACCATACACGGCAAGATATGTACACTATAAATCCTAACAGCTTTTGACTGTTGGGATTGAAGGCTCACTGACAGAGAAAATTAAAACTGAGTAATGTAGCTTACACAACAGACAATAACAGAAGCACTAAAATACCTCTGTACTCTCAGCACTCATAACAAGTTTTGAATTTGTACGCAATAAGTTTGCAGTAACAAAATTTCACTTATTAAAACGGTCTTTTACTCTAATAAGAGTTGTTTTACATTAAACCTGTCATAACTGATGGCAAAAACAGAAGTTATTATATGGGAGTGTGAGAAATCCATCAAAAGTTCCAGCAAAAGTATTTTTTATGGGAATCTTTACTGAAATTCAATTGTATTTGATATGCGAAAACCTGGTTAAGTATCTACTGTAAACACCAATATTTTCGCACAAGGCTAGTTTTGAGCTATTTTGAATCATTTCACACGCTTTAATTTTTCGCGCTTGGGATTTTTTTTAATGTGTGGCGGTACATAACACATTTTGCACTAGGCTAATTGCGCAAAAAGCGTGAAAGTTAATGTAGCGCGGAATATACCCCTTATACAGTATTTAGCTGGAATATCTTGCAGCCTTGTGAGAAAAATCTATGCAATATTTGGTTCCTACGAAATTCTGATCATAGATCACTTATGCTTAAGTAAATTTACACAATATACAAAAGCACCCCTACATCTCCATAATCAATGTCCAGTGGGTAGAACTTATTGGGATATTTCTCAAAGTTGGGTGTGCCATATCTGTTGCCAGTTTTCTCCTGATAGATGGTCTTGAATTCATCCTTGGCATCGTCTTTGCAACCCATATCTTGTAGTTTGGTGCCTCCGATGGTAGTACCAACACGACCCCATGCACGGAACAGCCAGTATCTAGAATGGATAACAAGTACTAATCATCAATCTCTTCATATCACTCTAGGATTCCTAATACCAGACAACAGATCTCATATTAACCTGCATAGATTTGTAAGCGTTTAGCCCCAGGGGGGAGGGGTAACTCATATTTGTGTCCGGGTAACTGATATTTGTGTCTGGGTGACCATCCAAGTTCAGCAGGTTTCGAAGGTGAGACCAAAAAGTGGCGAAAATGTGTGAAATGATACCCTATCTGAGACCATAAATCTACCATATCTGTTTGAATGGTTACCCTATCTGAGACCATACCTATTCAAATGAATATCCTGTATGAGACTGTTCGCAGTTGAGACTATTAAATAACTATTACAAGACATTATAGGTACAATGTAATTGTACACCATTTGAACGCTTTTAAGAAGTGTTTCTAGGTATTTGAAACACTTTTATTGGTAATTTTAAGGCACCATTGCCATTAATTTAACAATTCTTTCTAAGAACTCTAAGTTTAGGCGCTTGGTCCAAAGACTTCACCAATATTTTGCTGACGTCCTGAGTAAAGTCACCAATTTAAGATCACCTAAATTCCAGCCAGGCATCCGCAAAAATTACTTGCCACTGCAGAATACACATTGCTGTGACAACCCCAATAAAATAAATTCCCGCGAAACATACAGAATCGATTATTGAAGAAACTTAAGTAGCGCCTTTCGATGATCTTTGCTACTTATAAATTGATTGACATAGACACAATAAACTAAAGAAGTCTAATCATTTTATTTTCAATCATAAATTTGACTTCACACAATTTAAATGGTGTAACCCAATGATTGTACTGACAATTATTTTATTTAGTAATGAATAAAACAACCATTCCCGGGTCATCAATATTAATTTTAGGAACTTATATCATAAAACAACTTTTGCCTTCTTATTTCCCGGGAAATATTTATAAGATTTGATTTTGCGTAAATGTCGGCACTGAACTATTTTATTTTTATTTTTGAACTATTATAATATTCTTTTATAAAAAAATTTAAAAAAATAGCTTTTTAAACTCAGTTACCTATATAATAAAAAGGATCTTTAATTGTTTAAAAACGGCGCGAGTCGGCAAAATGTAAATAAAAAAGATGGTTCTTTTTTTTAAAGAATGAGGAAACCGTTATGAAATATTCTGAAGCAAGGAATGACACAAGGAATTGCTTGTTTAAACACTGTCACATACTATGATATGATCGACAACGGAACAATACGAACCTGTCGGAAGAGATACACAGAAGTTGCGAGTTTCAGCAAGTACCTTCTCTGGAAACTGCAGATTTTGGCGATCTTTTCAAATTGTTGAAATACTATGTTGATGCTTGAACAATATTATCAACTTTCCTGCATAAATATAACACAGTACTCATATAATAGTCCCATTTCAGACCCTTACTATAAAGTCAATCGATTTCAGTCTCGCTATAATCGCTTTGATTAATTCCGTGGTCAAATATCGATAAGGAACACTTGAGTATTCGATTTTTAAGTGCTTGTTGTTACGAATCAATTGCGGCATCCTCGCTAGGATCACCAGTTTTGCTATATTTCCCCAAGTCATATCCATTACAAAAATCCGCAATATCACTTTGTCAAAACCCATGTAGACTGGGGATTTTAACTGGGGATGTCAGCAATATATTGGTGAAGTCTTTGGACCAAGCACCTTAATACCCTATCAGGGACTTAAGAAAAATTTGATACCCTATGTGAGACTTACAGAGTACCAGGTTGATTTTGATACCCTATATTGCAAGTCTCGAGACCTGTCCAGGCCTCACCTTTTTTTGGTAACACGGGTGGTTACCGGGTCAGAATACCCAGTTACCCCAGGGCGTTTTAGCCTAGATTTTGACATGACCAAAGACTTAAAACAATACACTTCAATCCTTGTTCAGGATAAGATGACCAAACTCTCTGATAAAGAGTGATATGAATGACATCATAATAAATCAATACCATGTCACTGGTTCATGCTTATTACAAAGTATACCACAATAAAACAGTCTCAATATATACTCAGATGTTTGTCAACTGAACAAAGGATATGACATGTTCACTGTCAGTGATCATATTCAGGAAGACTCTTTTCAGAGCAAAGAATATCTCATAAGAACAACACATTATAGGTTAGGGGCAACCTACTTTTGTGTGAATCTGTTAGCAACGGGCAGCCTTCAAAAAGGCTCTTTTCAGAGCCACCACAATCTCAAAGAGGTGATCAGCTTTTAACACTGTTGGCTCATGTGAGTCATCAGTGGGAAGTGACGGCCCACATGTCTTTATAATAATATTTGTCCTGAAGAAGTCAGAACTACTCCTGACGAAAGCTTGACAGTTCAAAAACTTGTCCGACGGCGAACCTGTTAAAATCTACGAATTGTTATGAATTCCCGTCGTAAAAGCCTTTCTCAAAAAAAAAAAATTAAAAAAGTGATCATATTATGTATCAGGAATATTAGCTATTACTGTATTAGGAATAATAGCAAATATTACTGCACATTGGAATGAGTACCATCAAACTTTCAAGTGACCATGTAAGTAAAAAATCTCTTACCTCAAACAGTATATGGACAGACTCACTCATTTCAAAATGAGTGAGTCTGTCCAAAAAAATTTGGACTTTCACTTTTTGTGAGTCTTTCAAAATTTTCATTTGTAGATTGAATAGGGGAGCAAATGGAGATGGTCAACCAACTAATTGGGATTACGTTTACTCGCGGTTGAAGCAAAGCCCCATAATTCCCGCCTATTTAGTGCCGATCAAAGTATAGGACTGCATTCTTAATTACCAACCTGGAGTGTGAATCTGCTTCCAATAATTGCAGCTTGTAGTAAGAGTTTGAGCCCTTTTGAATGTCTACCATACCCAACGTTGCTGTCCATTTCTTGCCTTTTTCGTTCAGAATATGGGCGGAGTCTGCAAGTCCTGCAGCAAGGAATTATCAAAACGAAAACATCTGTTAGCTATTATTTTTATCTGTGACATGTATCTTGAAACAAATGAGGTTGAAATGATTAAATATTATGGTGCGCACTTCCTCTGTGATTTGTGCATCATCCATTTCTGCGCTGGAGCACAATTAGGCCACAACTTGGCCACAGCTTTGATTTTCTAAGATGGCCACTACAGGCTTGATTCTATACATCAAGATTATTGTAAAATATTTATCTCATGTTTTGAAATTGTCTATAGGTGCATAGTCAAACCTACGGTGGAAAATCAAAAGCTAGCTGTGGCCGGGTTGCGGTTAAGCACCAGAACAAATTTGTATATAAAAAAAAGTAATATAATTCAAAATTTATTAGGTAATTTTTCAATTGAAATGAAAAGTAATATTTTTCAGTTTTGTTTTCATTCTACTCTTTTGTATGCCTTCAATTAAATTTTCTCATATTTTTTAGACTTAGGGGACTATATGTTGACATTTCTTCTGCAGTCGCGGGTCACGGCCACTTCTACGGTCGTGGGTCACTGCTAGGGGCGATGCCGGATTTGGCCTGCAGGCCTCTATTTGAGAAGGCCTGAGCTATGCGATCCTATCGCAATGACTGAAATGTCATTTCAAGGTACAAGATACACATAAAAATTACTATCTTTCTTTATTTTGCTCTAAACATTAAAAAAAAAACCTTCACCTAAATTAGACTATCTACATCTATGGAATCACATAAACATCAAATTCAATAGGCTATATCCATCACTATATAATCAAGATTAGTTGCCAACAAAATCCTGACAAACCCATGTCAACAAGCAATAAAGAAGATGCACTGAAAGTTAACAACTAACAGCAAATATTAGCCACCACTTGGTAACCAAGCCAGAGACGAACTAAGACGCCAGCTCATCTGATATTTTTCCATTACACTTAAAGGGTTTCAAATAAATTGCAATCAATTCATCATTCTATTTATTGACCAGTGACATTCAAATGCGAAAAGTCAAACTGCTCAAACAAAATCTTTTAATATTAAACACAGCTCACTAAATTAAAGTGTCGTTCATGGGATAAAGTGATTTAGCATCGTGCTGTCCCATTAACCTTCTGGTGTGATATAAATTCAAGACTTACAATTCCAAGGATCCTGAGTCAGGCTAAAATTTGACTAAGGTCCCATCCAAAATATAAGAGCTAGGGTTTCCGGAAAGGTAAGGGTTAGGATTAGGTCATGGTTAGTGAGTTACAGTCTGGTCATGGTTAGAATCAAGTTTGGACTAAGAGTATATAGTCCAATTATTTTACCCTTAAAATAATTTATAATTCAAGTTTCTCAAATTAATCATAAACTAATCTTATTACCACAAACTACAAATATATGTTGCTAAATATGGCAAACTGTATCTAAGGCCCAGTTTATGACATATCTATGCAAAATTGTAGAAGTGAAATTACAATTAAATGTGAAAGCGTGAAATATTTCCTCTTCTGCGATATTTTTGGGCCGACCAACTCGGTATCCTGCCAAGTGAAAACAACATAATATTGAGGGCAGTATACTCATTCATACATGCTCATACCCGCAGGCCCATTTCCAGATTGTTTAACACGAGGTGCGGATTTCAAGAAGTGGACCTTTTGGAAAAAAAAACTTTATTATGGTGTTTAGGTGCTTTAGGAGTTCTTATTGTGAACCTTTTGTAAATTTTGTTGTCATTTTTGTACACCTCCCTGGTGCACTTCCCCCCCCCCTCCCCTGGAAACGGGTTTGATACCCAGTGTATTCAAACTCAAATCTTTTGTAATGTTACCACATGACCACTGGATGTAACTATAAACTTCTCATCACTTAAACCATCACAATCTATTTATTTTTCCAATTGATTGGAAATGGTATCACACCTTAAACCTTTAAACCAGTTCTACTTAATGTAATATCACTCAGCCATAAAATTAAGTGTTCATATTGAGGAGTGATTGTTCGGATCAGTTTCATAGGTGAGAATAGACAGTCAAAGCTGCCTCCTAACACTTCAAACTTGAGACATCAGTTCACAATGTTGCACCAACCAGATCACATGACCACTACTATTATCCTGGCTCGAACCCAGAAACTAAGACTTGAATTGTGTTGGTACGGTATAAAAATACCATATGAATATCACATGCGTAAAAGTGAACTTTGTCAAATGTGACCCGTCATATCGAAAGGTACCTTAAGGTCGACGTAGTAAATTACGAGATGCGGGCCATTGAAGCTGAGCATAGTCAAAAATCACGTCCAAGGGAGAATATCTAATTTCATGAGAAATGTTAACTTTGAAGTGTATTCTATCATATTAATCAGGTTCCAATATCCAAAACATAAGACAAATGTTTTAAAAACCGAGATAACAATCCTTTATCCATTCAAGTTTTACCAGTACAGAAACTTTCAACTTGATTTTATCAGAACTATAGTTTTCTGAATCGGCCTGATGCATTTTACCAATTTAGATGTAACTTTGCAATCGACCATCCAATAACCAAAATTAAGGTTTCATTTTAAAGCTTAAAATATAATCTTTCAGATGAGACCAAAAAAATCAATTTTCATTTTGGAACCCTTAGTTAAGGTACCTTTTGATATATATGACGGGTCAAAAATATAAAAAAATAAAGATACTAAACTATACGTAAGTTTCTGTTACAAATATCAGATAAACTAAATCAATAATTACAGTTAGTTTCAGCAAATCATACCTGTTTTCTTCTTTTTCTTTCTTTCTTTTTTCTTTTTTTTTTTTTTGGGTGGGGGTGGGTTGATATCTCAAGGTTTTGTTTCTCATTTCCACAAAGAAGCAGCCTTCACATGCCTGTAACACCATTAAGCCACTGATATTGCAATAAAAGGGTGTTGGCTGTGACGCATGTCTTCAATCTACACACAACGGCTTTTAACAAGGTATTACATATCTGGTCAATCCAAACAAACTTGTCCACAGTAAGTTACACTCCATCTGACATGACAACCATGTGACATATATAGCAAATATTGTTGTATCTATACATTTGAATAGATGGGACAGTTTCATTTTCACTATTGCATTCAGATTGTATGGCTAAAGGACTTTCCTAGTTTAACAGGATTACTTCTGCAAGCAAAATGTCGAAGCTTTTGGTCTTATGAGAATATATGGTAAGTACATCCAATAAGTCTTTTTATGTATTTTTCCACACAAAATTATTCAACAAGTTTCTTTTCTTCATCACTGCACCATTTTTTGTTTTCATTCATCTAAGAGGAAAATCCTCAAATTGCTAAATCTTCATTCTCCTACCAGATCATGTATTGGGCAATTATTTTCTGAGACAAACCTTTTTTTTTTTTGGCCTAATATACAATGCGAATATTTGTTACCTGCTCCCACAAAACCCAGACAAAGTCGGGACAAATCATTTTTTTTTTTATTTGCCCATATTAAAAATGCTTAAATACCAAGCTTCAAAATGATGTATAACTTGTCAACATTGCTCAACCTTTTGCCCATGCAAAATTAATATTTCCCATGAAAATTCCTTTGTTTTCTATTAATTTGTGGCATTTTCATTGAGCTTGTAACTTTTACCAGGTTTTCATGTGAGCATGTCACATTTTTTCTATAGTTAATCGAGCAACCATAAAAGAAATTCAGTTATTTTCTTTTTTTTTTTTAATAAATGTCATGAGAGTATTGATCTAAAAAGGCATTTTATTACTAAGATATGACATATCTAGGTCAAAATTAATCACCATGATCTTCAATTAAGTAGATTCTCAATCAGACTTGATCATATTTAGGAACATGTCGCCAACGCCTTTACAGTCGAGGAACGGAACTGATTAGCAATTTGAAGTAACATTACTTGCTGTGATAGACAACACTCCTCAGGGTTGTTGTTTTTTGTGACATTTAAGGTCGTTATTTTGAACCACATTATGTGACATTTTTATAAAAATGCTGTTAATTATCATTACTTGGTTCATATGAATACAACAATTTCATTGGTTAATAGATGAAAGTGATTTTTGGGACTGAATCATTCAAAACTTTTAATTTAAGTGTGATGTGAAACTCTCCATTGTGATAATAATAATTTTTAAAAAGTTGCACATTCAGCTACAGTATTTGTATCAGTTTGGGAAAGGTCGTAATTCCTTTACATGAAGAAATTCCTTCACAGTTTAATTTCCATAACTTAGAATTCCTTCACTGTAGAGTAAAGGAATTCATTCACGCTAACTTTAAATCAGTTTTTGGGGCAACCTATGAAAATCACAGAACATTTAAAAGCATTTTCATATTGAATGGGACCTATTCTAAAAATTTAGCTATGAAACTTGAAATTCTATCTGCAGAAAATATTTGCAATTTTTTCAAAAAAAACCCTCATAAATACTTGAGTTTCCAATTTATGATTTAAAATGTAATTTTAAAACTGTTTTTCAGTGAATCACTATATCAGCAATGAGTTACATTCATAGTTCAGTTCAGGTATTACATTTATGGATTTTATAGTAACCATACAATGGGTGAGTACCTGGGTTTTAGGCCCAGGCCTATATTCCACCATGCAAAAGTTTATTTTGTTGTTGATGATGAAATATGCACCTTTTTAAAAGCTATTGATGGCATTTGCATTATACAGAGAGATTGATAGTTGTGATTGAGAATGACTACTTTATCTGAAATATTTGCATATACAGATCATAATAATGAATCTACCATGGCCTACAACCTCCTGAAAAACACACACATGCATGAATACATTACATAGGAAATTCCTACCCGAACAGATATAGATTGACAATCAAAAACACTTCAGTAAAAACAAGAAACCTCTTTTGTGATCACATGATGCACCATTTCAAAACCCTCTGTCCTCAAGATCAAGTGCATTCACCCATACCAAGAATCCAAATTACACTAAATTAAAGCTATTAGTATTAACTGCCAAGATGACTATTTGGAATTTACATGATTGGAAAAGCAAACTTACTATTTACAAGAGAAAGCTTCCGATTCCTCCTCTACCATCTCCACGCTACCATCTCCTCCTTTACCACCTCCTTCTTATCACCATCACATCCTCCTCTACCACATCCTCTACAAACTCCTCCTCTACCCCTTTCTCGCTATCTCATTCTCCTTTACCCCTGTAAAAAATTGAGCACAATTTTAGTACAACATTCCTGAGGTGTACATTTGGAACAGCATTCAAATACAATTATAGTACATTTTTTAGCACTAGAATTGCACTAAATTTTAATAATAATAATAAAGAGGCGCTTTAAGCGCAATAAACCAGAAAAGGTCTCGTTGCCATTTACAAAGAAAGATCTTGCACTACTTACACTACATACACTAGAAACAACATATTGGGCAAACATATGAGTTTTGACTAAAGATTTTAATTTAAATTTTTTAATTTTAAGATTTGTTTGAGGTGACATGGCAAAAGTTGACAGGAAGCTCATTCTATAAAGAGGGTGCATTTACTAGTAGTGGAATATGCCCGCTTGACATGATGTTGTTGGTGCTACAAGCTGAAGTTTCTAACTTGAACGTAGAGACTGTAGAGACTGAGCAGGGCTGTGTATATGAAATATTTTATGCACTCCGGAGAATGCCCATTGATGCCATACTATATGTCAAGAGTAAGAGTTTATAAAGATTTTTTCTTACACTTGTTAACTGTTAACCAATTAAAATCAGGAAAAACCTGATATATGTTCATTTTTTTCCCTATTAATGAGATGAGTACCAGTGTTTTGCTGAAGTTTCAAATTTTACCAAATGTTCACAATTTGGCATTTAGTCAATGAATATCATACAATCCTAACTGACCCACTTTATAATCAAGAAGTACTAACTATTTCAATAAGTAACATAAGAGAGATGCATGACTAGATCTTAATTAAACAATCACAGTGATGTTATCAGTTATGTCAATATTGATATCTGTTGGGATGGTCAAGCTTAATACTAATTTAATGATAGGAATCGTCATAGGGGATAACAGTGCAACTAATCATCATGTATCTTATTATTTCATCACACAGACCAGGCCTGACACAGACTGCAAACCGGGATCATCTTTGAGGATGGAGCATAGATTGATGTTGATGGCAACCATCTTGCAGTTTGGCATGTTAGAAATATATATATTATGAAGATTTGTATCAAAATTATCGAAGAAGTTAGAAGTTGATGCATAGTGCAGTTCAACACAGAAGGTATCAAAATTGTAGCACTGCATACTATTAAACCTAGGCAGTAAAACAGCTGAATTACATACTTAACAAAATTGCAAGGAGTGATGCCGATTTGGATTTTCCTACTCTATACAAGTAAAACAAATGACCGGAAATTTTGCACATCTTAAGGATCGGAAAGTCTTGAACTCTTTCTTTTTGCACTTGGATACCATCTTACATCCCATTCAGTCAGCTACACGTACTGAATGATCAAAATCAGTGACAGGAATCTGGCCAATCTCTGCAACTATGCAATGACAGTTGACAGAATCTCACTACATATTTATGACTCTGGTAGCTTTTATAAGCATGCTCAATAAATTAGTCACAGATATAAATCACTTCGAGTGATCATAACATTTCACAACTGTGTCACCAGGCGGTATTGGCATCAGATATCCAACACACGTTGCTGTGGGTGTTTGTATACTCTTTGTGACTATACTTCAGAATTTCTAAAAGTTCTATCATCGCTACCTTGCATTGTGGTTGTACTTCAGAATTTGTAAAAGTTCTGTCATCACTATACTTTTCATTTTTCATTAAGCATCAGAGAGAAATCTGCAAATAATTTATCTGGCAAATATATCTAAGTAGCTTTTCATATTTTTTATACAAGACCAAATAAGATTGCTTTTTACCAAAGGAAGGATACGGAGTGGCTGTAGAGTCATATTTTACCACATCTAACCAACATAAATACCTTTTCTAGGTCAAGGAAATTGAACTAACCAGCCCAAGTACTTTACCTTGCTTGTATGTATTGAATAATTATGTACACAAAACTACAACATGATGGCATGGACATGATTATCTCCGTGTTATGACAGACTATCAGCTCTCGACTCATTGTTGACATATCTTGTGTAATTGTGTACATTGATTATCGCAATCAAAAACTAATGACAAGCTGTACTTTGGTTAACTACATGTGACTGACTGGAACTTCTTTTGTATAAAATGGCTATGTTAACGACTCAGCCTTCAACGTGGCCTATCACTGAATGGCTTGAACTTTTCAGCGACCGTGGGAATGGTGCGACTCTAACCGGTGCGATGTCAAATTCTTTACCGTCAAACAATAAATTGGAAGCATATGATGCTACAACCTTTCCACTGGAAAATTTCAATGACACATACAATTCTACCACACCAGATTTTAATAATGAGCTTTTACGACCAGACTCCATTCATGTGTATCTCAACATAGCGTTTATGAGCATTTTTATGATTATTGGTACTTTAGGGAATTTCGTTGTGTTAAATGTATATGCCAAACATCGTAAACGTAAACAATCTACAGCCAATTATTTTCTTTGCAGTTTGGCAATGACGGATTTTCTGGTTTGTACCGTAGTGATTCCAATGCATATACATATAGAGAGTGTGTCTCGGTATCGCCTCATGACAGGTGCCGAGTGCAAATCCATCTTGTTTTTGTGGCATCAAACCATGTTATGCTCATCATGGATTTTAGTCGGGATATCGATTGATCGATTTTACTGCTTAAGCAAGCCGCTTGACATGGAAACTCATAAAAAGCGAGCTAAAGTAATGCTCGTTGTCATTTGGATTTTCTCATTTCTGACAGCTATTAAGACATTGTTCGTGTATGAAATTCCAGAATGTCGGATACGTGATGGGCACCGTTACAAAGCTAGAATCATCATGGCAATTACGGACGCCTTAATTACTCTGTTTATACCAATAGCTATAATAACAGTAGCTTATGCACGAATCTTCTGCATGTTAGGAAAACGGAAACTTCATGCTCCTGGCTCAGGGGCAAACCTTGTCAATCAGACACGTTTTATTGTAGCCAAAAGGCTCTTACTAGTAATAATTGCGTTCGTTCTCTGCTGGTTACCACGAGGAATCATCGATATCTATGTTGGATTTGACGCCAGTATCTTACGGGATGACAGGCTAGCATTGACTGTCTACGTATGCCGCTACATATTTCCTTACTTGAATTCAGTTATGAATCCATTTTTGTATTCTTTAGTGAATGCAAAATTCAGAAAGGAATGCTGGGTCGTGATTTGTAGTTGCTTTGCTAGATGCACACCAAAAAAATACAAGTATTACGTCAGGTACACCAAAACTACAAGATCTACAAGAATGAACAGCACCGTATTTTAGTTGGAACAGTGTTATAATGCATGTTAAATGTTAGAATGTGGAAAATGGTGGTCTATTTGAAGCTGTGAAAAACAACTTTATCAGAAAGTATTTAATATAACAAATTTACAATAGGTATTAAAAAAAAGTGAGTTTTCATGTTGAACCAGCCGTAAAAGCTATGAAAAAAAAACTTTATCACAAAAGTATTTAATATAACAAATACAATAGGTATTCCAAAAAAGTGAGTTTCATGTTGAACCAGCCGTAAATGTGAAATGTTGCATTTTCACTTTTTCAAATATTTGCAAAGACAATGTTGTAATACTAAAACCAAATCTCATTAAACTTTTCTCAGCTTTCATAGGTCAAGTTAAATGGTCCATCAATGATTGTCGTGAAGTTTAACATGTAGCCGAAATAAATGCATTCAAAAATCAGTAAGCCCTGTTGTTCCTGATAATATACCGATATATTTTATATTCCCAACAATTTTCTTGAACTGAAACTTTACAGTAGTTTGGAATCAAGCATAAGATACCTTTCCATGTATTTTCACCTGTAGCACAAAATGCAATACGCTGCATTTACGGATGGTTCGAGACGAACGAACACAAATAGGTATTGTGAACTTAAACTTAACATTGAACTCTTATATATGAGGCATGAAAGTGCTAGCCTAATTAATTGTCCTAGATTCACCTTTTTACACACTATGGTACATATGGTACATAAGTCTCTTGAAATATTAAATAACTTGAATTCTTAGTTTTTATGGTCATTGCAATTTAATCATCACAGTAAAATACTGAATTTCATGAGGACAGGAATGACTATTCAAATTGGTACATCAACCTTACAATCTTGGTTAGCATTGAGAGAGGCTACTTCAAAATAATCTAGACAAGTGCCTAGCAGCTTTTCAACCTGTGGTACAAGTTTCCATGAGATTTAACCTAAAATACAACATAACCCTGTTAACCTACTTCTTCAACCTAGACCTATCCTTAGGTTTAACCTCATATACCTAACCTTAAACCCTAACCTCAATCGGTGTTAAGAGGTTAAACTAAATTTATTGTTGTTAAGATCTTCCAAACGATTGTTTAACTAGATTCTTGTTAGTGGGAACCAACACAAAAAATTGTTTCTAGTTTAACTTATTAATCTGAAATATATTCGAGTCACCAGTGAAATACTATACATCAGGAAAGTGAACATTTATCAACAATGTTAATATAATAGCCCTCTCCAAAATGGTTTGAAGTATTACATCTTTTAGGATACACTGTATAAAAATAACCATTCTTGAAAGAACGTTTTCTGCTCTTTTTTTTTCAAATTTACAAGTTAAAATTCCTCATGGAATCAAGGCTAACGAGTCCTTCATTGTCCCTATACTTGGTTATGATATGATAGTATAATCATCATGATGTTATGTAAGGCCTAAAAATAAAATTCTTCTGTCTCAGCAACCATTTGTAAAAAGCCAAGACCTTTCCATGACTTTTTAATTCAATATTATAACCAGCATTATACTAGGTTAGCAATAACTTAGCACTGACTAAGTTTATCATAGTTTAAATATAACAGTCTACAAAAGCTTAAAATATTCTACGCATTATGTAATAAAAGTTAAAGTAGGTGTTAAACAAGGCTTATAGGCTACTATAGATACTACAGGGATTCTACCATCTCCTGTAAAGTTATAAGAAATGCATGAAAGGGCATCGTGCATTGAGCTAAATCTGATTTATAAGCAATTTGCATAGGCTACTGAGACAAAACTGTTTTTTTTCTTTGGCCTAATAGTTGTGCAATTTGTATTAAAGTTATGTTATCAGAATTATGTGTCGGATCATCTGATTTTTTATATAATGTGCATATCAGTTCGGCGGAACTCACAATTTGGATACTCCGCATCAAAATTCTGATACCCGTAATCCGAATTTGGATTAAAAACAGCTGAAACGGGATATCAGCTGAAATTAATATTAAGCTTCGAAGCACATCATACCGGTATGTATAAAAGTCAATAACATTATCATCATTTGTCATCTAAATTCTAAGAAAGTTTTGGCCAAATTATTTTGCCTTCTGTGATAAGAATCCTATCAGGACATGTTTTGAAGCTGTCCCGCTGGAATTGCACAGATGGAAATGACATTTCCACAGATACATTTATCATAAATGCAAGAAAGATGTTCTACATGTACTTGCCAGCTCGTGCTATCGATTTGTTTCCTGCGCCACGACAGGCGTATCAGAATTCGGATACCCCTCCATATCCTAATTCTGATACGGGTATCACAATTTGGATACAAAATGTACGTGGGTATCCAAATTCAGATTCGTATCCGAATTGTGAGTTCCGCCGAAGTGATATAGATATGTGATGGAAAAAGCTGTTAGTGTTATATAACATGTGACCAGTTATATCAAACATGGTATATCGCAACCTACAAGTTTCTCATTTCATGAAAATGATAACACCATGTTATCTGAAACTTAGATGAATTTTCTTTCTTTTTTCTGATGACCAATAATTTAAAAAATGGCAACATGATGTAACAAGTCGACAACGTACATGAAATTAATTGCTATTTGCTCACCCTTAACAAGTATTATATACCGCATGAAAACATTCTTGTCATTTGATTGGTTGACACTGCATAAGACTGTCAAAAATATTTGGTATATTTCCTGCTTGACATCATAACCGGGCATTTTTTGTCAATAAAAATGTGATATTGCCCTGGCGTGACGTCACTGCAGGGCAATATCAACTTTTTTACATTACGCCCGAGAAGGTTTGTTTA
>JXSR01S011936.1:41447-53805 GCA_000969725.1 Ophiothrix spiculata | reverse complement strand
ATTTTTACCGTTGGCGTGTTGACCATCTCTATATAAAACAAATATTTACTGCTCTTTATTCGAGCAATTGTGCAAAATATCTACCCTCGGTGACTGGAGACCGTGGGCCTACTATTGCCCTCCACCTTCGGGGTCGGGCAATAGTAGGCCCACGGTCTCCAGTCACCTTGGGTATATTTTGCACAATTGCCCTCATGAACAGTAAAAATTTGTATAATATTCATCTTCAATTATGGGAAAACATGGCGATATTGGTTTCACGAAATGAGAAACATGTAGGTTGCAACATATACTGTGTTTGGATATGACGGGTCATATATACTCATGAAATTTTAGGCTTAAGAGTGTTGTACCCAACAAGGTAAATATGTAGTTACATATATAAATTAAATATATCTGTTAATATCTTTTTTAATAAGAGACATCAGACAATTAAATTCAAAAGTCAATTAAGAGAAAATCAAAATATTGGTAATTGTAAAAAATTGAAAAAAAAGTTGTTGTTTTTTCTTGTTAAGATATGCGAAATCCCAACTACCTGGGCATTATTTTAAATCAATATTTTTTAACATATTCTTTCATACTTAAAGTAACATGTAATATTTCACTGCAGATAATTATTAACAAATTTCTATTGGCCTCTAACATAATTACGTGCCTATTTTAGGCACGGATGCAAGGAATACAACACGCATTTCTAAAAAATTCAAAACAGGAAGAAACGATCTTTCTCGTACTTTACTTTTTCAAATTGTGACCAGGAGGCCTAAAGCAATCAAATCGTCATGATCAAGCTCAAGCCTAAAACATTTATTTCCACCTTATACCTTATAGTAGACATTTTTCTATGGGAATGCATCTTTTAAAGGTTACACTCTGATTTTATCTTGTGTATAATTTACTTTTTTTAAACTGATTCACCTTGACCTCTAAAACGTAATTTAGGAGCTTTCCCCTCAGGTTGCTTCTTGTTTACTCTTCAGATGCAAAAGAAAGTATTCAACTCTGGGGATGAGGCTGTTATGTAAATACATACGAAATAGAAAATAGGTATACACCAATTAACTTTACATTTTCTGCTATATCTTCAAAAATATAAATAATTTGGAATTTTGGAATAACAATCAGAAAAAAATATGGGCTTTCATTTGACATCAAAAACGCATCAAGGTGCAGTATTGTATCTATAAGTAGAATTGCTCAGTTCTTGAAAAAAATGAATGCAGTATCGCCATTGAATGGGAACATTTTATCAAAAAGACACAATCCTGCACCTCACTCCAAAAACGGTACGGTAAGAATATGATCGAAACCTACACCTCTATGTTTCAAACGTAAATGTCCAAAATGAAGTTGTCAATAATAAAATGTCACTTAAACTACAAAAATTCCATAATTTAAGTAACGTTTTTAATAATTGTTTGTTTATATTTTTAACAATTTAAATTTAGCTTATGAGAATCCTCACAATCCCAAAACCATTCTTTCAAATCTGCTTGCATTTTTGAGAAAAGTGAGAAAACGTGTCATATTCTATTTATTGTCGGTAAGTAATCACCCCGACAGTAATTACAACACAGTAACCTATGGGGATTTTCAAAATACTGAAAAGCTTGTAACTTTGAAACGAACAGTTGGAATCAAGTGACATTTTCAGTATATATTTATGTTATGCTCTTCTTTTTATTTAGCTAGAAAAGAGGCAAGGTTATATGTCACATCAAAATCATGAATTGCACCTTTAAGGGCTTGTTGAAAAATAGAAAAAAAATGATGCTGTACTAAACTGTTTAGTTTAGTCCTGACTTACGGCTTGACCACTGACATACATATTCAAAGTCACATAATCTGAAGTCACATATCTGTATCCGATCAGGCCCATGATTAATCACTGCTCTCATTCCTCACACGTACATCGTAACATCAATCTTTGTCTTCATATTTATTCTATACATGGCAAGTCTCACTTTTAATTTCAATTCAAGGCATTTTAGGTAGAATAATTGACAGAGGAAACAATTTATTAAATCAATTATCAAACTTTTTCTTCTCTGTTTCTATTAGGATTGGTTCATTTTAACATTATAAAAATCATACAAATCAATTTCATGCTGAAAACCCAGAGGAGGGTGGATATGACAATTCCTTTTTTTTTGTTTTAATTGAAAAAACTCGCCAAAACTTGCTTGTTCACAAACTCTGTTGCGTGCATTGCAACAGGTATGCACCATTCCGATGTATAAACTGTGTTTTTAGTTTAAATTTTATTTCATGAAATCTAATGGGATTGTTACCCAAACAGATTTGAAAATTTGATGTAAAAAATACCTTTAAAGCAAAATTGAGATTTATATTGGTTTAAATGCAATCAAAAAATAAACGTCATATAATAATATTTATTCAAATCACTTGCAATTTACAAACATTTAAAACAATTTACATATGTGTTGCTATGAAACAAAGATTAAAACTTTACATGAATATTAACAAAACAAATTACAATAACAAAATGCAAGCAATTTAGGAAAAATGAATGGGTTTAGTGAAACCCAAAACACCAAAGTGCTCACTTATCCTGTACGTTTAAAAAGAAACATTTTTGAAACAAAGTAAAATAAAGAACAACATTTGAACCCTATATGAGGGGGTGAAAATGAATTAATTATACAATTCTATGAAAAATATCCTACCCACCCCCTACAGAGAAACAACCTTATGGGTGCAATATCCCAATTAACGTTCCTATACTTTTACACGTAAAGTAGGGGTCTGAAAACGCTTTGTATCTCCGTAATTAGTGATTCAAGCATTCTAGATTTAACTTTTTTTTCAAGTTTAGAAGCAAACCTTTCAGAAATCATCAAAGAAACAATATGGTGGCCGGCTTGTTTTCCCGATATATCAGGCAATATTTTGTTATGTTTTAGCCGGCCTGTCATAAATAAGCCCGATTTGACCGAGTATTTCTAGAGACACCCATATCTGTTCCATCTTTAATTTCATTATAAAATGTTCTGTGGTGCTAATTTTTTCTACACATTCACAACTATTTCGAAACTAACTAATAAGCATAAAAATAAAATAACACAGTCCCGTATTATTTCTATATAAATATAATTTAATGTCCTATTCCACCTTTGTGGTGTAAAAACCCGGCAAATTTGCCACTAGCGTCATTACGTGAAGCGATTTACGATATTGCGACCTAAAATTATAGCCTAACACCAAAGATTCTCAGAATCTTTGCTGACACCTCCCTAACCTGTTTCTTACTAATACTAACTTTTAGTTTACCCTTTGCAATCCTTTGCAGTTACTTTGATAACAAAAATGGGCACTCAAAAAGATGAGGTATGGTAAGCCATCAAAGTTCGGGTGCCACTCCACAGACTTATAGGTCAACATTTTGGGAAAACATCTGCATGCTAAGTAGCTGACACTTACTGGCCATGTTCAAACCACCATTTTCTTTCTTTAAAAAATGAATTTCAGGTAGTCAGAATATAGCAAAATTTAGATTTTGACCTATTTTTCTCCAGATATGACAAGTTTTCCAAGAACTATGATTTATGGACTAATTAAATGATTATGATATGGATAGAAAAAAACTACAGCTATACAAGGGTACCAAACATCCCCACTGTGATAACCACCCCATCCATTCAGAAACTATGTTTGCTTCTGAAGAAAAGGGTTAAGAAAAGATTGTCGTCGTTGTCGCCGTCATCATCAGCATCTCATTGTCAGCACTGCTGTTTGTCAGGGCCCTCTATCAGATCTATTATTTATTTTAAGAGCAGAAGAGAAGACAGATTGTTGGAAATAAACAAGATGCAAGTTTGCTCTGTGTACTAATTGCACATAAAGCACTTGGATCAGACAATGAACCCGGAACTCTCTGGTGAAGGCGCAGGGAAATACCACTATGCCAACTGTTTCCCTTTGACATAAACATATACTTCCTTTGTGAACAATAATCATATTTTTATTTACAAATAATGTTTCTTCCATTTCAGTAACATTCATTTTAGCGATGAATCTTAAATTAGAATCATGACAATAGACTCTTTGATAACATCCTTGGTAATGTAATTCAAGTGATTAGGGGAGGGGTACCCTTGGATAGCTCTTTCTACAACTTTCCCATGAGTATGCCAACATACGTTATAGGCCTATACCATATGCAGCCCTTCATGCATTTCAATATCTTCTGGTTGCTAGGGTAACCAAGCTAAATCTTTGGCTATAAATTGGGGACAACTAAAGAAGTTAAAAGGTTAATATTTCGTAAGTAGGTGCATCGGAAAAATATGCACAAAACAATGTTTCTAGATTTTTTGATTAGTTGCCATGGTAACTAAAGTGTGGCCAATAAAGATAATTAGGGCACAATTCATTCAAACAAAACCAAAATTGTAATAAAACTCTTAATTTTGTGCATATTGGTCCTATGTACATAACCACCAAATATGAAATCTGAACCTCTTTTTGTTTTTGAGATATATTTGCGCCCATTTTAGCCAATCGTGGGGGGAGGGGGGGGGGAGGGGGCTAGCTTGGTTACCATGGCAACAAAAATATGAAAAGTGTGTATTTTTAAATGAAAGAGTAACAGAGATGGCACTTAGTTCAAACATGGACCATTCTATTTTTTTTTTATTCCTAGGTTCCAGATCTTGACGTTGGCACTATAACTTAATATCTAACAGCCGTGCAAAAAGCATTATAGTGCATGCGCAAAAAATACCATTATGCTAACATTGGTTAATAATTGGTTTGCGCATGCACTATACTTTGGCACCGATTAAATATTCAGTTATACCGCCAGCGTCAAGATCAAGAACGCAGGATCCAAGGTTCTTCAGTGGTTTTGTGAAAATGTGTTTTTCTTGCATTATATTAAAATCAAAATGTCTGGAATGAAGTGTCAGGAGCCTGACTAGGCATAAAGAGCTACAATTTTGTATACAACACAGTCATGTTGACATGTTGTGAAAAGGGCTATCGAAGGGTGCCCCTCTCTTCAGACTTGCCTGTTTAGGCCTATATATTTAGAAGTTTGAAATTTAAAAACTTCCAATGGCAATAAATTTCAAATGTAAAATATTTCATTACACTTTTACAGTTGAACTTATTATGATTGCAGCTTGACTTTTATTACAGCCAAATGTTCTAATTGCTCTCCTAGTAAAAACAGAGACCTATATGGTCTCTGACTCAGAACTTTGAGTTCCAAACATATAGGCCAATGTTGAAGGTAAATAAGAATTATTTCAAACTCATAAAAAGATTTTCATCCCCCCCCCCCCCCCCTCAGACTCCCCCGTGTGCGCACAGGTAGGCACATATTTTGGGTCTATCTTACCAGTTGTAGTTGGCAAATTAAGTCACATTTAACTATTTGACTGCCTTTCTCTTGGGTTACAAAAACCTGAGATATAGTTAATAAAAACTTATTTAAAAAATTGTAATTATCTTGCACATGTTTTTTTATTTCCAGCTGTTAGGTTCTATATGGTAAATCCCAAAGACTTACTATCCGGATAAAATAGCGAATTTATAAAACCTAGGCAAATTTTAGTACGTAGATTGGGTCATGTGACATAGGTATCACTCACTTTCAAATTCTGAAGTATAATTTCTTGGTTTAGATCTAAGAATTTTCAATTTTATGAATTTCATGTAAATTCGATTTCTCTCTCTCTCTCTTTTTTTTTTTTTTTTTGGGGGGGGTCTTTTCTGTTTGGAAAAAGTATCAAAATTCTTCATACAGCTATATTATATTGATATATGTGTCTCGCCGCGGCAAAAGGGTGCAGTTGTTGGCTCCTACATGTTGCTCATTGTAGAATATCTGATGCATACAAATAGCATACATCAGATATGTTACAAGGAGAAACATGTACGAGCCGACAACTGCACCCTTTTGCCGCGGCAGTCCACATATTATGATGTTGCAAGTCAATTTTTAATACGATAATCTTTAATGCAGTCCCATATTCATATAACAGAACATTTTACTTCGTTGATGCATAGGCCTACATGTATAAGTAGTATGAAATCAAATTTATGAGCAAACGTGATAATTTATGGTAAACATTACACCAGGCCTTGATTAGACAAATATAATGACCACGGACCACTCTCAGAATGTGAAACATTCTCCTTTCGAAATACACCTCCCACAAATCACTATGATGAGATATTTACCATCTGGTCTAAAACCACAGGTGAAAGGGGCACTCACTTAGGTCTGACTATATATGTAAGCAATACCTTGAAACACATATAAAACATTCACTCATATGTTACCCATACATTGTTTTTCTTGATTTGGCCTAATTATTATCTTGTCTCCCCACATTGGGTTGGTGTACTTTGTTTGTTTGTTATATTTTATTATTATTCTCCAAGCAACCTTATGCATCAAATTAGATCCTTAGTGTGTTTTGTGCCATGTCCGTTTGATGAACTTTTTCATATTTGCTAACTCAGGTACCCAGCTGTTTTCTATAGTTATTTAAATGCAAGAATTGCCCTTAGTTATACCTACTAAGAAGAAATGTGTGAGTATTACAATTGTTTCAGGTTTTTACCAAGCCTCTTTCCTAATATCAATATAACATGGCATGTTGAATACAATAGATCATACTTCAAAACTCATTCCTGTTCATGACATATTGTCCCCGGGGGTCCGCTCTGGATGGCAATTGGTACTCGTGATCATCAAAAAATTTGCGTAAAAAGGGTCTGATTTTGACCCACCAATGGCGTCTACATTTTAAGAAAAAAAGGGTGTAGTTTTTCGCACAATTTACCCCATTTAGGGATGCAAATTCAGGTTACTTCTGCTACTAACGGTCACTTTTCAGTTTATGTCACTCAGAGTGATGAGTATCATGCTGTAGATGATTTGCATAAGATTGTCTAAAAACAATAGAAAATAAGTATATGACTTTTTGTAATTGAAAAAACTTCAACTGTATATGTTTTAATACCTAATTTATAAGAAAAATGTATTACAATCGTACACCATTACGCCATTTGGGGGTGCAATTCTTTACGCCATTTGGGGGGTGCATTTCTTTTCATCTTTCGCCATTTAGGGATGTATTTTTCACTCAACAATTATACCATCAAGGGTCTAATTTTGAGGCGCTCTGACGAGCATGAGTACCACTTTAGTATCCTAGCGGCCCCCCTGGGATATTGTCCAACTGCAAGTAGCTTGAGATGCATGAGATTCCAATAGCTGATGTTAGCTTGGTGTTTAGTGAATAGTAACTCAATTCGTGTTTAAACAACCCACCCATCTACCACTATTGACATGATAAACACCTCGAGACATCTCCATCTTATAAATGAGAGCAAAACATGGCCATGCATAAAGGTCAGTTTAAATCTCAGCCCACTTCTCCCAGGCAGTTGTATACACTACAATCACCCTTTTATTGATACAATATACGAGGGCTTAAAATCCAATACTGTTTCAATAACCTGTCGTAATGTTTCAAATAAAGTTGTGCCACTATTTTCCACAAAATGTGGATGAGATTTCAGTGTCTGATTAAGGAGTAGCCCTAGTAATATAGTCCATATTTGAACAAATCACCATCTTTCACAATGACAAGGTAAACACGTAGTTCCACCTCCATACTTCTGTGGACAACATATGGCCATGACAATTAAGTGCGTCAGGTACTTTTCACTCGCATAAATTTGTGTATAATGGGGTAGGGCTGATCATTTGGACACAACAATGATTAGTTTGGGGTGACCATGTGTACCCAATAATTTTTAGTTTACATGTTCCTGACTGATTTTTTTTTATGCACCATAATTTGTACAGGGATGAATAATGTCAACACAGTCACAGGAAGGCAAATTAAGATACTGGAAACTGGGTGTCCCAATCTAAGACAATTTTAATTCAAAATTGGGAAGGAAATTTTCCCATCAAAAATGGGAAAGCAGCTGCTTTCCAAAGGAATTTCTCTATGAAATTTGGCTCATAGAGAGCAGTACATACTGTAAGTAAACATACATTTTGTTATATGAAATATGAAAAAAAATTATTTGGTTATAATGAGCTACTGACACTTTATCATTTTTGTAGTCATCTTCATTCACAATTTTTCTCATGGTGTGAAATTTTCACCATTTTGTAAAATTTTCATTTGGAATTAGCATATTCATTTTATTTTTTTTCTCATGGTGTTAAAATTTTGCCATGGTGTAAAATTTTACCATTTAGCAAAATGCTTATGATGGTGAAATAATTTTCCCATCGTGTCACATTTTGCAGAGCTTATGATCTTTAGTATTTTGATAATTCATGTTACATTTATTGCACCAGTAATCTTTATCACCTGATATTAAATCAAGAATTTCATTTGACAATAATTTTCTAATCCAGTGAGAATAGGTTTATTACCGTAGGTCATGATCAATACCATATATGATTAGCTTGGTCTTTTCATGATATCACTAATCTCTCCTTGATAGGTAGTGTGTTTTTTATTTTAAAAAATATTTGCTCACTTCTCCACATTTCTAGAATGAAAAAAAAAGATGCATTTGAAAACTTTACCACTCGATTAAATTTAAATTATTATTCTCATTGGAGTTTTATCAGATTATTTCAATCAGTAACATTGTCTAGAAACTCAACTCAAGGTCAATATACAATCAGTTGTCTGGATTTTACGAATGGTAAAATTGACTAAGTATCACTAGTGCTTAGTTACAGGAAATAAAACATTTTGACTTGTTGCATAATTTATTTAAACAAGTAACATGTGGTTATCAAGCTGTGAAGCTTTTACTACTGGGGGGTAAGGTGGGGGAGGGGGGGGGGGCCTCAGGATACCACTTTAACATTTTAAAGCAAACTTAAAGTAAAGTAGGTCCAAAATGTTGTGTCTTACATATAGATTTACTTCCCCTTTAAAATCTGAAAAATCATTGATATAGAGATCCGGCAAAAATAATCATATCTTTCTCTATGGTTGATTGACAAAACATAAACAGAAACGATAACATGTAAACTTAATAACTTTAATGTGCCACAGTGTTTATTGATACCTGTCATATGAAACATCACCGACATGTTAAAACAATTAGCTAATATATCAGTCTTGCTTAGCAATATGCAGAGAGATACATGCTGCATCAACCTTTGAATTCATGAGAAGGGGTGTCAATGTTTTCAGAAAATTACTATTGAAAAAGGCTTTTGTTAGAAATAATAATGAGGGGTGCTCTGGCAAAATGAGCGGAAAGTCGTGAATTTCAAAATTTATGGCATATTTTAATTCTCTATAATCTCAGTGTTCGAATGATATATATAATATGTCACACTTTCTTTCCCCATTCTCTATTTAATGATCAAAATACAAAGCAGTCCACTTAAAATCTGGTAAAAAAATATGTGCAAATTGTTTTTAGATTTACTGATTACTATATAGTGTAAGATAGCAAAATTAGATTAATTTCTCGTGATCAATTGCCCTTCTCGACATACGTGACTTCGAAACTCGAGGTATAATTAAACACTTATGTATGGATGTGGTTTATGTCAAAAAATGAAATTGACATTTTCACCATATTTTTATTTTAGAAGCCTTTTTTAATTCAAAATCTTCATCATGACTTTCCGGGCATTTTGCCAGAACTACCCTTAATAATTGACAAACCAGATCATTTAAACAAGAGAAAAAGAATGGTATTGTTTTCAACCTGATAAATTAATATCTATCATGATTTAATCTATCAACATGATCAAGTCATCTGTTACAGTCACTGCATGAAAAGAGCCTCATTAGTATAAGGCCCAGTTCGAAAGATGTGAACATAGAAAATTTCAAAAACAATAGATCTCGCAATTAAGATCTGTTTTTATGCATTTGTAATGCATTCAGACGACGTTGGCCATGCCACTCTACTACCATATTTGATCAAGTGTCCTTCCATGGCGTCGCTCGTGGAATTTCAATACGCAGAAAACAGTTAATCAATTAAACTTGAAATTACTTTGCTACCAATGGGGTTCACACATGAACCCCAGCGGAATTAGAATAATACAATAAAGTGTATCACTATAGAAGCATGTTTGTTATTATTTGAATAAATAATATAAGGCAAAAATATGATTTTTGTAATATTTTCGATATTAATGAGCCAACTGAAAGACATGTAAAATGTATCCTAAATTTGCGTTTTAGAAATCCCTAGTGCCTGAATCTAGTACCTTCTAGTAAATCGAGGCCGCCGCTGCCTGTAATGCATTTACAAAAATGCAGTGAGGGCAGCCTTCTTACTTAATTACCACACACATACAAAAACAACACAAGCTGTATCACATACGGCATACACGGCAAACGATGGTTATTTACGCAATATTATTCGACATACAGTGGAAATTAGTTAATATTTGAAATATTTTTTGGGTAAAAATTAATTGCAAATTATTTACAATATGTGATGACTTTGCAACAGAACACTTTTCGAGAAAATGGCGAAAATAGGAAGCAAAAAATAAAGAATATAATAAGAATTTCCAACAGATTTTCTGTTGTAAAATTTAATTGCCTTGATCAATTTCAAAAAGTAAGGTGTCATTTTAGAGCTTAGAAAATGCTTTAAAAGATGAAATGATAAAATCAAAATTGATATAATCTGCAAAGTCCCCCCTTTCGGGATGAGCCATGATCACATATGTGTACCGCCGCGGCAAAAGGGTCCAGTTGTCGGCTCGTACATGTTGCTCCTTGTAGCATATCTAATGTATGGTATTTGTATACATCAGATATGCTACAATGAGCAACATGTAGGGGTCGACAACTGGACCCTTTTGCAGCGGCGGTACACATATATCAAATATTACAATAAAAACAACATGTTTGAATAAGCTGATCATAGACATTTGTTTTTAGATTCTAAAAAGTAAAACTACTTTACAAAAGCAAACTTTAGTTAAGCTTTCTACAAAAAAATGAAAAAAAACTCATCAACAATTTATTTTCCATAGGTGTATAGCAACAACAGACTTAATATATTTACACAAGGGGAAATAGTACATTGACATAGCATCCAGGAGCTATACAGATCTCCCAAATGATGTCCTTTGTTGGCTTGGTATTTGACCCATAGGGCAAGTAGTGAATGCTACTTAGCATAATTTTGGCACTGCATAATTGAAGAAAGTTGCAAGATGGTCTGGACTACAAACAATGAAGCACTACGTGTGCTATTTAATAGTACTTGTAAATGCAATTGTAGCGGGCAGCTGCCTCGTGTAATTGAGTTTCAACCAGATTAAATCGAAATGTATGAATATGTCTCGTCAGGATTGGCCGGGTTGACACCACGTGTTTGCACACCACTGTAAATTTATGCTGAGATGCTGTAAGTTGTAGGAGTCAGAATCCTATGCTACCAACTTGTAAGAGGAACACTGTAATTCAGATTAAGGGACAGACTTCACACTGCAAATACGATCAGCATTAAACTTGTCATTTAATTCTGCTTCTTCTATACACAGAGTTGTAGTGTTTTACATTATTCATCAACACTCGGACTGTCTTCTAAAATCAAATAGTTACCCCAGTGGGAAAAGTCGCCACACCTTAAAATTACTTTGCAGAAGTTGTCTTTCAGAAAAATCGTCCTTTCAGAAAAATGAATAGAAAAACAAAATATTCCATGTAGTATATTAGAAAGAATTATTTACAAGTAGGGCCTATACAGTACATGCGCAACATTCAATGTAAGAATAACGCTACATGCACATGACTCTATGTAACTTTGACTTAACAATAAAAATAGCTTTCACAATATTAATATTAACATACGGCATCATCGCTCATTTACTCAACGATAACCTCAGCACCAACCACGCACCACGTACTGCCTACCTCCTGCAGTAGCTAAGGCATTAAAGTTATAACATCCTGTGCAAACATCGCACCACAAAACACGGTTCACCTAGGGACCTCGTCACGCATATTTCTCCACCACAAATCACGGGTTACTTAACAACCTCACCACGCCTAACTCTCAACTATGTATTTAACTAAAGCTAGAGTCATATGCATGTGCGTTACTTTACTTAGAATGCTTCACATCATAACACAATAATAAATTTTATGACATTATTAACATCATGAAATTCCCACGCACAACTTATCATGATTTAAGCCTATCATAATGACGTGTACATGTATGTAAATTAAACTGTATGCAATAATGTTTTATAATAATATAACGCGACCACCCACTGTTGTACTCTCCCCCTGTACAGCCCGCTAACGCCCCGCCAATATACATGTAACCTGGCTTGGTACTTCTTCGCCTAACA
>JXSR01S011936.1:5452-24192 GCA_000969725.1 Ophiothrix spiculata | reverse complement strand
AAGTTTCGTCGAAATCGGTCGAAATCTGTAGACGAAGAAGCGTTTTAAAGAATTTTGGAAAGCGCCCTCGTTTGACCCCCGCTGACCTCGGGTCGCAAAATCGCGAACACCCCCGTAGCCCCTCTACCCAAGGATCATCCTGTGCGAGTTTCACGAAAATCCGTCGAAGCATATACGAGAAGAAGCATATTTACGAAAGTTGAACGATAGATAGACCGATAGATAGATAGATAGACCGATAGATAGATAGACTAGATCATGGTTCTATAAACCCAGGCACTATGTGCATGGGTTAAAAACTGGTCAGAAATATGAGTTATAATTATATGTACCGGTATTACAAAATTTTGACTTTGGAGATCATACTCACGCTGGCAACTCCTTCTTTAGCATATCCTGATCAGCTTTCTTTAGAGCTGAGAATCCTGTAAGTCTCTCTCCAGAGAAACTCGGCAACCAGCCAACTTCTTCTAACTTTTCTGGATCTTTGAAACAGTCCACATGATGCCACAGAGCCAATGGGCCAGGGACACCCTTAGCTATAGCTGCTGATTCACTACGGTGAGCGATACGAACATCATCCTAGAAAAAACACAATGCAAAATGGATATTAATGCAATGATAATTGATATACTTAAATTTTAAAACATGTTCTATAACGTCAACAATATTGCTGGACAGAGCTTTAACCCTTTCACTCCGGAATAAAATTTTCACCATCTGTCCTATTTTGCCGGAAAGTCGCTCTGAGCAGCTCACAGAGACTTTATGATAGCATACGATAATTGTAGTGTGCCAGAGTTGTTGTCTTTGCTAATATAAATGATAGTGCTAGATAGTTCTTTGATTTAACTGCTTGCTAGCGAATTTTCGACTAATTTGGGATTGTAGTTTTTGTTTTAGAGCTATTTTTAGAGCATTCCTCGATGTCTCTGACAGTGAAAGATTGCATCATTTTGTAAAATTGTTATACCTTCCAGTACTATCAGGACAAATCAAACCTGGTTGCAAATTTTTGATTTATGTCCCTCTGTGTAATAGGGATACACAGACTTAAATTGAGAGGTAACTTTTGTGATGCAAGATCAATTGGACACTTCTGTTTTGAATTTGTGAATTACAATTTTCAAAACTTAACTTAAATTTGCTACAAATTTGAACTAACCCTGTTAAGGCCCGGTGAATATCTAAGTAAAATTCTACTTTTAAAACAAACTTGCTGCACATATGCACAGCAGTTTTACAATAAAATAGAATAAACCAAGGTGCAAATAAAAGAAGATTTTAGGACCTTCCCATTATGTATTTCTTCCAATGGCATTTTTGTAAAGGAAATTGTTTCAAGCTTTAGTTATGGATTTTGCAAGAAATACAAGTTTACAACAGCTGATAATAATTTCGGGTAGTTACATCACTAAACAGGTGTGTAACCAGGTTTGACCGTCCGGAGTGGGGGACCAGATTCAAGAGGCTTCCCAATTGTTGTACTAGCTTGGAAGCAGCGACGGCACCAGCCACTTGGGGGGCAATTTGTGGAAAAAAATTTAACGCGTGCGTAGGGCGCGCCAAAATATTTGAATAAATTTGTTTATTTTAGCTAACAACCGCCTATTTTTGGATGAAATAATGGTTTCTTTCTTTTTTCTTTTCTCCTTTCCCTTTTCTCTTCCTTTTCTTTCTTTTTCTCTTTTCCTTCCCCTTTTCCCTCTTCTTTCCCCTTTCTCTTCTTCCCTCTTCCCCTTCTTCCTCCCTTTCTTCCCTCCCCTTTGTTTTGCTCTCCTTCCCGTTTTTTTGTGTCAGGGCCCCCCCCCCTTGGTTATGCCCCTGTCACTAAAGCTTGAAACAATTTCCTATACAAAAAATCCCATGGGAAGGTCCTGATATCTTCTTCTGGTGCAAATGAAATTTTGTACAACTAAACCAACCTTTACAATCTTCTCCCCACATCCTTTGCAGCTGCTGCGATTCGACTTGGCATACTCAACAGCAAACTCTTCCAGAGGTTCTGCCCTAGCAGATTTACCACCAGATGTCTTCTTCGATCCAGAATCCCCACCACCAGAGATATTGTTCTTGATAGAGGTTTGGTCATCCCATCGCAGATTGCTGAAGCCACCTTGAAGAGATAAACATAGCCATTGTTTCCTGTCAATTGCTAGCTACTTGAGATAACATACCATTACTATACTCTATAAACCTTGAAGTATGCAACAAGCAATCAGACTCTGTTACGAGATCCATTATAGCATATCCCTTGTATTCTACAACACTGTGAACTGGGGGTTTTGTATTGTGTAAGAGACAAGTTATAATGATTGATTATTAGGATTGATAAAGACCAAATCACAGCGTATTAATATTTTCTCACATGAATTATTCACAATTTTGGTTTTATTTTTGGCTAATTTTGTTGCTAACACATGGACAAACATTGATCATATATAAAGTTCATTTGAATATTATGCATGATTTGGTACGTTGTTAAGATTCCAGAAATACAGACTAATTTACTTCCCCATATGGTCATATTGGTTTGTGTACGTTAATCAGCTGCTTGTTGCATACTCCAAGATTGACAGAGTACAATACAAAAGTTGCTACTGAATGCTTGCATGGAATGCACACAAAACCAGACACACATGTAGGCTGGCAAGTACAATGTTTTGCTGTGACTGGTCACGTATGTTCAAGTTTTTCAATTAGACAATACAACACCCAAAATGCCGGGGACTGTCTGAAACCAATGTGAAACTACTGACTCACTCTCAGTATTAGTCAGTAAATACAAAAAGTTAAAACTCATGTAACACAAAATTATCATAACCTTGCTAGCAGGCCGCCCTTCAGTAAATGTAGATGGAACATTCTTAACTTCATCCTCCTCGTTTTTGAAAAAAAAAAAAGAGAATATGCTTTTAAAATCTTACCAATGTCAAGATGGGACTCTGGCCTGAACTTTTTCCAAAAGCAGCTGAAATGATGCCACTGCGGAATCTTGCCATCAAAGTGTGGTGACTGAAAACATCAAATACAGACTGCTATTAAACAACATGAAAACCAAAATTGGGGGAGGGGTACTCAAATTTGGTTTGGATAGGGACGTGCCTCTGGGAAAATTGAAAAGCCTTCAATGGTGCATTTTACATCTGGAAAAGTTAGTTCAGGGCACACTTTCATATTCATATTTGGAAGTTGGATAAAAATTGAAAGGAGTACTTTGCCAATTAAAAGTTTGAAGCAATTTGATCAATTGTGTGTGCTCAAAAAGATTGAAGTTTTCTGAAAAATGTTTACTTTGTCTTATTTTCCATTCCGGCTCAATGAATTCAGCAGTCTGTAACATACTTGAAAGTATGTAGTTAACTTGCGCATGTAATTTGTTGTATCAAGGGATGCCTAAAACATGTCAATGTTGTTACCAAAAATCCTATTTCAGGTTGATTATATACATTTTGTATAAACCTTTAAATTGTACTTATAATTCCATTAACCATGTTATTTATTTGGATCAAAGAATTGCATTGTAGGTAAATAAGAAATGCATTATGGGACATGAAATTTTACAAAAATAAATAAAAAAAAATTCCTCTCAGCATAGGTAACAACTTTTAATAGTGTAGAATCATTACAAACCTAATTTAAACCGAAAGATGAAATTTATCATCCAAAAACTTTGAGTTTTAATTGTTGTATTACAGAAAAAATGGTAGCAACGTTGAAAACTTTGTATCTAATTTTTGTTCAGAATTTGAATTATGATATCGTTATGAGTCGTATGTGCGCTTGTGAGACCATTTTTAAAGCTACGCCCAAAAGGTTTTTCGGTGTACCTTTGTGGCCTCATATGTCAGCTGTCCATAAACGTGACTCATTATAGAGGTCTCCAGCATCAGAATTTAAAAATTGTTGACAGGTATGAAATACAATTATAAATTTATTGTGGAGTACCTAGTTTTATCGAAAAGTCACTGCAACAAAAAAGGAAATTTACCATTTTGCCTTTTTCCAATTGTTTGAAATTATTACTAATAAACTTAGCACATGTATGTTCAACCAACTTTCATCAGGCCTATTATGTATGTACATCGTGTTGTGTTGAGGCTATAGTCTAGCCTCAACACAAGCCTTTCGACACATCTATAGGCCTGAGGCTGAGAGAATCTATGTGAACATGTGCTAACTTCTAAGTTAAAAGTCATGATTTCAAGAAATTATAAAAAGGTTACAAAAAATTGACCATCAAATAACTGAAATATAAGCCGGGTGCAGAAAACGTTGATTGAAGACTGACTTGTCAGTCCATAATTTACATGAATATGGGCTGACTGGGCTCCATTGACTCAATGGTTAATTTTGCCAATTTTTTGAAGTCTCATTTTGACCAACTCACATCATAGGGAATGTGCTCTTACACACCTTAGTGAATTGCTAAAGCCAAGGGCTATGGTAGTCAAAAAACTTTTGAAAATTAACAATTTATGTAAACAAACACTAAAATTTTATAAATGCATAGGCATATTTACAAAAAAAATAAAGTTTTTTTGATTATTATGAAATATATTTCATTTTGAAGAGCTAATTGAAAACAAATTGAATTAACAAGCCATAATTAAGCTATTTTAGACTTGTGGTTGAAGAGCAATTTTATTGCTGGAATTGTTGAGCCTTATACTATAACAATAGAACCAACTGTGCATGAAGAGGGCGATTAACTTAAATTTCATGAAAAATAAGGCTTTCAGTCAAAATGTAAATGGATCCAAAAAAATACTGTACATTAAGAACATTAAAAATGATTTCTATTTTAAGATTTGATGATATAGTTTAACATACTGGATATTTTGCTCAAATCTGGGTCCAAAGTGCACCACCATTAGTGATGCTTTTAAAAGTAACTATGCATGATCAAAGTACACATTTTGATATTTTTATTCAACAAACACTTCTGTTTCTGTTTCGGTTAAGTCGGCATACTCAGATTAATTGTACTGCGCCACTTTTGTGGATGCTTATTAATATTGTTTACAATGACATGAGTAATCTATCCAAATGGGGATGGCAAATAGCAAAAAAGTCACCTGCTAATTTTAGCAGGTGAGATTACATGTATACGTTGTATTGGAAGAACTGTCAAACTATAATACTAATCATCAGCTCCACTGCACGTGGTCTAGTTTTTAACAGTGACAAGAATGAGGTACTTGATCATCTAAATAATCCATGCTTTAAAAAAGATCAACCAAAAACACACAAAAAATCACTCCCTGTAAATGCAAGAAGAATTGTATTCTACATTGTGGCAAACAAAAAGATTTTCCATAGAGGCTAGTCTAAACTTGCTATTAAAGGTCATCCCATTATATAAGAAAAAAAGCCGTCTCGAAATTGGCAATTATCGTCCGGTTAGTTTACTTAATTCGGTCTCAAAAATTCTGGAAAAATCTGTTTATGTGCAACTTGAAAATTACCTTAAAGCAATACTATAAGACAGGTGTTAAAAATGAAGCTCCCCCTGTCCCCCATGACTTCTGATTTTTGGGGCTTATTGGGTTTGTTTTTGGTAGATATAAATACCCTCCAAACGATTTTGCTCAAAGATGCTTACTTTTTCTGTTATGGCCATTTGTTGAATTAAATTCGGGATCCCGAATTTAATTCCACATGTATTAGTTTAGGAAAGCATCCATTTTTTGATGTCAAAACAATTTTGTTCACAAAATACACTTGAAAACGCTTTTAGATAGTCACATTCCTCCATTTTATGCTGTTTTAACTATAAACCATTTTTGATCAAAATCTTATAGTATTGCTTTAATAGCTCTCATAATTTGATCTATAATTATCAGTCCGGCTTTTGCCATGGCTATTCCACAGACAACTGTCTAATTTACCTTACCGATTTTATTAGATCTAAAATTGATAAGGGTCATAAATTTATGTTGGAATGCTCCTGCTGGATGTGCAGAAGGCGTTTGACAGTGTCAATCATGAAATTTTATGTCACAAACTAGAGGATATGGGGATCAAGTCTGACTGGTTCAATTCCTATTGTTAGCATAGAGGGTATCAATTGATTCGGATCTGAAGCCCCTATCTTGTGGGGTTCCACAAGGTAGTCTATTAGGCCCGCTTCTTTGTCTATGCTATAGCAACGACATGGTTACATCAGTGAAAAATAAGTTGCTTCTTTATGCTGACGATAGTGTCATTATTTCATCTGACAAGAATCCAGATGTGATAGCTAATGAACTTAGTTCGGACTTGAAATCTTGCAACACTTGGCTCATAAACAATAAACTTTCCCTTCATGTTGGCAAGACCAAGCATATTTTATTTGGATCGCGCAGAAAACTAAACAACGTTTTCAATTTTCATATTTCGTATAATGATCACATAATTAAGCCTGTCTCGGATATAAAGTATCTCTGAGTTCAACTTGACCAAAGGAATTTTGAAAAAAGCTAATAGTACCTCAAGATGAGGTGTCAAACCCAACAATCAAAGACGAATGGCGATATTTTACGATAAAATATTGACATAAAAAATATGATTAAAAGGTACAAGGAATGTGGTAAAAAAAGGTACATATTTCTTCCATAAATAAGAAAAAAAGAGACCTGTTTTAGTTGTTATTTATGTTGAAAATACAGTTGCCCGGCGGGCTTGTAAGCTTATGGTTTCTACTTGCCCGACGAGAAAAATGGTTGTCCTGGGCTTTCGGACTGCCGATTCATCAAGCCCTGTAACACCCCTTGTCATTTTAAGTTGCATTTTTGAATTCTGCAGGAAAAATGCTTTCAGAAAATGTATACCTTTATGCACCTATGGTGTAAGGTGTAGCCGTTAGAAACAAATGAATTATAAAACAAGCGGTTTTTAGTTTGACTATTTTTGTAAAAAGGTGCGACACGAAAACGGCCCACCAGGCCTTCATTTTTAAAAATACCAGGAGCTCATACAATCACTCTCCTGAGTTTGGTGAGGAGGGTTATCAGGAGCTCAATTTCAAATATTTCTGTGTGAGACAGTGCTTTTGAAATGGTTCCGAGGAGCTCAGTGAAACACTCTCCTGGAATGTGGTTGAGGAGAGCTGTAGGAGCACATGCTCAATTGAGCTCCTCAAACGTGAAGGTCTGGCCCACCTGTGGTTAGAGCGTTGGACTCATAAATCAAATGCATTCGTCTGTCGGTACGTCTCCTTGTTTCCTTGTACCCTCTCCCTGCTAAAAAAATGTGACCCAGGATCTACAATTTCTTCTTTTGACAGTGACATGGTCATCCCACTCAAATAACTAATCATTTACTGTGGTTGAAGCTTAGCCTCTTATTAGACACAATAGCTATTCAATAAGTTAATTGATTATTGATTGGTCAACTGCTGTATTCAATAGTTGGTCTTTGTTATGTGACTAATAATCTCTATGATGACCTGACACTTACATAATAGATCAAGTTTTATAACTCTTTTCTTTTGAATTGAGAAGTCAACTTATAATTGAATGGTGTTACAAAAACATTCACCAAACTGTGGAAATGTTTATGGCTGATCATGTCGACTGTACTCGACAATAGCTGCAATAGGGTTAATTAATTAAACTTACCGGTTAATTAAGCAAGAAACTTTGCTCTATTTGCTTCGTGCTTTGGAGGGCATGTAAAGCTGTCTGTCCCTTCTGAAGTGTTCCTGACACACTGTCGGATGTAAAAGAACGTCACAGACAAGGCTAAGCCGTTCGAAATAAGAGTAGGGGAACCTTCCCCGGCAACCGTGACCGTATGTCAAAAATACGTCATCTACTCTAGGACCAGAGTGCATAGTCACTATACCTTCATATCATCTCTCTAGGACCAGAGAGCCCATCTAGATGCTGAAAAGGCTTTGATGAGAATAAGCGTAGAAGTAGAAGTAAAAGTAGTTCAAGTAACTTGGTACTTGGTGCGGTGATTCCTTTCCAGCAGGTTCCTGCTATACTGGAATAGCACACAGGCTTATCAAAAAAAAATACCAACATTCCCTTCAAATATTTCAAAATAAAATGATTTTTTTTATTTTTAATCTTCCTCCCAGAAGTCACATATGTTACAATAAACTTGACACTGTCCGACTCCTTAGCACATCCAGCAGATCACGGCAACTTCGACTCAATCACATGTTTCATTCAGTCAGTCCTGATTTATATCTTAATAATTTTTGGTTCGTATATCAGACTCCCATTCTCATAGAACAAGGGGTAGCTCTTGGAATTTTCCTGTCCCTAGGGTTGGATCCTTTTCTAAAAACTCATTTTTTTATCATGCCACTCTTGACTGGAATGGGTTACCATCTTGCATTAAAGCAATTCATAGTAAAACTTCATGAATCGGCAGTCTGCTGCATCTGTATAGCTTGTTTCTAATAGTAGGGAAGTCAAACGTGTCCATTTTAGCACTAGATAATGCTTGTATGTTGTATGTATAGGACATTTTAGGCAAAATCTCAGTTTTTATTTGAAATTATTAAAATCTACATGTAAAAATAGTATCTCATGAAAAACTCCAATTGATATGTTATTGCCATGACCTTATACTTTAATTATCTGCTTGGGCATATTTAAATTTATGCTTTGGTCGATATTAATAGGACTGGTAAAAAAATTTCCCATTGAAATGTACACGATTTTGCAAATTCAGCATAAAATTTGCTCTTAAATTGCCCAAAATAAATGTAAAATCTACATTTGAAAATACCAAGTTGTGTAAACAAATTATTGGTTTTTAAATCATTTAACATCAGTTTTACTATATTCAGCTTGGGCATATTAAAATATATCATTGGTTTTACCATTTCCAAGCTTTATAAATTGGGCATTTTTGAATTGTTTAGCCCCAAAACACCCTTCGTCGTCTAGTAAAATGCCATACTTCAATATCAAAAACCGCTATTTCATTACCGCATGTCCCATTTTGAAAATTAAAATAGTTTTGGAAATCCTGTGATGATATCTTTAAATAAAAACAATAATGGCATTTAAACAAACTTCAAATTGTGGTGTGATATGCTCACACATACGCTGACGTTACCAACTACAACAAAATGGTGGACTTCATCTTCCAAAAAATTTCAGTTAAAAATCTCAAAAAATTGACCATCTTGGCACATCATTTGAGACTTGCCAGTGAAACAAATTTTGGGACTAGGATTTTTAATATCAAAATTAGGTAAGTGATATTTGAATTTCGAACACAATTATTATTTCATACACCTATTCATACATATGGGCAGTACTAGTGTATAGTTAGAAGCTTCAAACTATTGTACAAAAGGCTAGTTTGGAGAATGTAAACAATGCAAGTTTACTACACAGAGTTTAAGTAAGGCTGAAACTGAGCTGGGAGGATAATTCAGAAAAATTATTGGGACAGTCTGGAAGTAGGCACTTGGCAGTTTGGTGTTGCTGTTGTGTATAAATGATATTCTTTGTGTATTTCAGGCATGAGAATGATTTTTCATGAAAATATCTGAATTTGGTAAAATTTAACCAAAAAATCACTAAAAGGTTACCGGTTATAGTATTAAAGGGGCAATTCATGATCCACTTTTCACCCTCAAGGTCACCTCTATCAAAACTGAGTTTTTTACCTTATAAGAATCCTCAAGTGGTATATTATGATCCCCAAACCATTCTTTCATATGTACTTGCATTTTTGAGAAAAGTGAGAAAATGTGTCATTTTCTAATTATTGTCCGGGCCCCGACAATAAATACAACACAGTAGTCTATGGCCAGTATGGGGATTTTCAAAATGCTGAAAAGCTTGTAACTTGGAAACGAACAGTCGGAATCAAGTGAAATTTTCAGTATACATTTATGTTGTACTCTTCTTTTTATTTAGCTAGAAAAAAGGCCACATCAAAATCATGAATTGCACCTTTAAACTTTAAAGCCCCAAATTATCTGAATTTTGATGATTTTGGATGACAAAATATCTGAAATCAGATAATTATCTGAAAATTCTCATGCCTGGTATTTAGTTTAATATTTTATTTGTTGTTTATTTGTCATTTGCCGAATAAATATGAAATGAAATGAAGTCTATGACTATCACTGTCTAAATTAAAATTTCCCGCAATCAAAAACAATGGCAATCACGCCTTCCGAATTCAACAACCCTGGAGGCACCAGACGGGACTTTCCATAATGAATTTTCAGCTTGATCATCATCCCATCGCTTTCAAATTACCTGCACCACCCTTGCAATTCGAAGACTCTCCTTCGAGATGTTCCCTTTGCATGTTTTGCATCCTGCACGGCTGCTTTTAGCGTATTCTGCCTGCCACGGATATTCCTTGTGATCACCCATGTTGACGAAACTCTCTTGCAATTAGCATAATCGTGTCATCAATGCACCAAGTATGTGGTGAAAATATCATCAAAGACCGCTTACGTGGCTCAATCTTTCCCAAGATTACGACTTTTGGGCAGGTGTATCGGTATATACAATATTATAGCTTTTGGGGGAAAAAAGTGTACCATGTGTGTACTCTCCCTGGGGGCACTCAAATATAATGTTGCAGGCATAGCGTGACTGCAAGAAAAAGGTGAAATACTATAGGGTTGTTTTTTAGGAATGGCTTACCCGTTCACTTTCATCCCCGAGACAATTCATAGGCCTACGCCGCCTACCCGTATTTTATACTAACGTCTCTCCCTCAGGGTTTAAAAAATAACGGTATTATGAACTCCCGGGGGTGGGGGGGGGGGGGCCACTGCCATTGACCAGTGGATATCATCCGCGACCACGGAGCTCCAAAAAGCACCCTAAACAAGTATTTTGTGTGGTCTGAAAATGCATCCCTTAACAAGTAGTCATGTCTGATTTGCTACCCTAAACATGTATTTCCACTGAATTCTACCCCCTAAATAATCAATTCTCTTATTATCTCTCCATATTTGATTGATTTTTAGACCCTATACAAGTATTGTTGTGAAAAACATATACCTAGGGGGCACGAGGGGTATACCTGACACGGCGGATTGTCAAGATGTGTCCTATATCTTGACGGCTTCTATGGTCCTAAAGCAACATCCCTAGGTAGGACACATAAATCATTCAGCTGCAAGGGGTGCCTGTCAGGGGGTCAAAATTGACCCCATTATTGCCAATTATGAACAATAGAATAGATTACACCGACACTGAAAGGGTATATAGATATTGATAAATATTTAAATTAATTAATGATAAGTGACAGTGGGGGTAACAAAATATCCATTTGACTCCAAATTATAACATTCACATGTTTATAATTCAAATTATATGGCTCCCAAAATGACCCCCAAAATGGCTGCCGTAATATCAGTGAGGAAGCTAGAGAAAGTATAATGGCCTAAATGTATCTTGTAAAACACTTTATGTTCCAAATTATTATTGGAAAATGTCTTCTGGAGCTGCAACAGATACATCTGACTACAAATTATGTCATATACATATTTCAAATTCAAAATGGCCGCCAAGATGGCCGCCAAGATCATTAAAATCAACCAAATATGCCTTTAAAATGCCCGATATCATAAATAATCGACAGGAAATTACAATACGGGTTACAACAAGATTATTGCTACCTAATTGCATTGTTAGCTTGTATCAAATTCAAAATGGCGCCTGTTCTAAGATACAAAATGGCCGCCAAAATACAATGTTAGGCATGGAAAGTGATATAGTGACTTTGCAACTGTGCCAAAACACCAAATGTTCAAAATAATTGACATAAAATGGCTTTGCAGGTAACATTCGGGGCATTTCTTCCCAAATAAGGGTGTTAACATGTCTCAGATGATCATAAGTCAAAGTCATGAATTGGTCAGAAAAAGTGTAACATACCGCTAAATGAGAAAAACATCACCAATCTGAATATTTCTCAACACATGATTAAATATGGACATTTTAACACCATAAAAGTATACATTTTTAAAAGCTCATACTACAAGGATACCAAACATACAATGATACTGACATTATACAGGGTGCGTGACAATTATACAGGGTGAAACTTAAAAAATGTGTTACTTTTACTCTCTTCATAGACCTCTTTTATTCTACACAGCCATCAACATAAAACAAAACAGGTATGGATTTTGATAAAACACAGGGCTCTCAATGAGAAATAGTATGCGTCCATGGGCTATTTGGTGAGTTCTTTATATGTCTTAGCAATAGTTGACAATGCTTGAGACAAGTTACATTCAAATTTATGCTTACTATGGCCATTTTGCTGCAATTTTGGTATACAGGGTGATGAAACATGCATTATCTCAATAATTAACCTGATCCGGTAGATGTTGGTTTATTTGTTACTGTTAATCCGTGCAACTTACGGTATTATGCATTTACAACCAGTCATTACTGTTATTCATCCACGTTTTCACAACGTACGAAACTTGTCATGAAAATTTTGACCTTTGAACATTGTTGAAACTAGTAGTGGAAATACCCTGAAAATGACAAAGTTTATCCTCACCAAACTATAATTAAAACATCACCTGCCATTAATTTTTGGGCATGGATAGATATTTTTGCCTTTCATTAAAACGTGTGTGAAAAATGATTCTTGTAGGATTTCAAGTTTTGGCATGACGACTTTCGAAAGTTTGGTAATTTTTCACAATTTTGTGTACAAGTCAATGGGCTTTTCCTCCACCGTCTTTTCCTCCACCGTCTTGACTTGGCTCACATTTTGAGCCATAGATCTAATAATAATTGTTCAATTGTCTTGAAAATTTTTGTATTTGAAAGACAATTAAATTGCCCAGATAACCATACCAAATTTGTTGCAGTATAGGTATTAATCTTCTTGAATACAATTACATTAAACTACGAAGAATGAGTTTTTATGTTACATCTCCCCCATGCATATGTGCATGACCAATTCATGACCTATAATCAGATCCAATATGGAGCCTGCACTGTCATCCAAAATGGCCGCCAACATACACTTTTAGGCACAAAAATGTGTTAAAGTGACTTTGAAATGGTATCAAAAACACCAAATGTTCGAAATATGATGGAAAATGGCTTTGAGTGTAACAGTAAGAATATTTCTTCCAAAATAAGGGTGTAAACATGTATCAAATTAAATATGGAGCCTGTACTGAGTTTCATAATTGCCGCTAAAATACAATTTTATGCACGGAAATTAGTTAAAGTGACTTTGACACTATATCAAAAACACCAAATATTCAAATTAATTGACATAACACAAGGCTTACAAACTCCACAAAGCGAGAAATTATTCGTTCAACCTTGGTGTCCTCCACGTTCATATTGACTCCTTTTGTCCCTATTCAATTATAATGCGCTTGAGATAGTAGAAAGAACACGAACCACATCGTCAAATATTGATATATTGATCGGGTAAAAGAGCTACATTTCCTATACTATAACATGTGTTTTTATTCATTTTTTAGTGTGCTTCTCTTAAAGAAATGAAAAATCATAGAATTTGTAAAGTTGAATATATCAAAATTTGCCGTCGACAAGCAGGCCGCATTTGAGGCAAAATATCGCTAGGTGCAAGCATTTTCATGCACGAAGGAATTGAAAATTTTGTCACGTATTTTGACCTATTTTTACTGACTTCTATACCATAATTTCTCAAAAGCGGCCTAGCACATAAATAATAAATTATTTTAAATTTCAGTTCATAAAAATGCGTTGAGTAGTTTGTCCAATATAAAGAAACTAATCATTCTTGTTTGTGATTGGCTAATACAGAATCTGTCAGAATGAGTGTGGGTGACTTGACATGCTTGAGTAAATCCGAAGTTAAGGTTTGGACATCTGAATTTTGTCCACCTGTAAGTGTTGTGATAAAATGGCTTTGTAGGTAACAATTGGATAATTTCTTCCCAAATAAGGGTGTTAATATGTTTCAAATCCATTATGGAGCCTGCACTGAGATCCAAAAAGGCCGTAAAAATACTATGTTAGGAACGAAAATGGGTTAAAGTGACTTCAAAATGGAATCAAAAACACCAAATGTTCAAAGTAATTTATAGAAAATGGCTTTGAGGGTAACAGTAAGAAGATTTCTTTCAAAATAAGGGTGTTAGCATGTTTCAAATTAAATATGGAGCCTGTACTGGGATTCAAAACAGCCGAAAAATATACAATTCTATGCATGAAAATTAGTCAAAGTGACTTTGAAACTACATAAAAATACCAAGTGTTCAAAATAATCAATGAAAATGAAAATTAGTCAAAGTGACTTTGAAACTACATAAAAATACCAAGTGTTCAAAATAATCAATGAAAAATGAAATAACATCAAAAATACCAAGTTTTCAAAATAATCAATGAAAAATGACTTTGAGGATAACAATAGGACTATTTTTTCACAAATAAGGGTTTTGGCGTATTTCAAATCCAATAATAAGCATGTTCTGAGCTTCAAATGGGTTCCAAAATACAATTTTATACAACAAAATGACTTTAAGTGTGTTTGAAACAATATCAAATACACCAAAGGTTCAAAATAATTTATAGAAAATGGCTTTGAATTGAGGGTATCATTAAGGGCATTTCTTCCTAAATAAGGTTTTAAGCCCCTATTTAAATTATATTTTGGTAGACATGTTGGACCTCTGTACAGGCTCCATGATAGATTTTAAATCTTAAATCATCATTATGGAAGAAATTTTCCTATTGTTACCATCAAAGTCATTTGCCATCTATTATTTTGTATCTTTGGTGTTTTTGATATGGTTTTCATGCATAGAATTGTATATTTTCGGCCATTTTGAATCCCAGTACAGGCTCCATATTTACTTTGAAACATATTAACACCCTTATTTGGGAAGAAATGCTCCAAATCTTACCGGCAAAGCCATTTTATGTTAATTATTTTGAACATTTGATGTTTTTAATATAGTGTCAAAGTCACTTTAACTAATTTTCGTGCATAGAATTGTATTTTTGCGGCCAATTTGAATCTCGGTACAGGCTCCATATTTAATTTGATACATGCTTACACCCATATTTTGGAAGAAATATTCTTACTGTTACCCTCAAAGCCATTTTCGGTCAATTATTTTAAACATTTGGTGTTTTTGCTGTATCCCATTTTCGTGTCTAAAAGTGTATTTTGGCGGCCATTTTGGATCTCAGTGCAGGCTCCATATTGGATTTGAAACATGTTAACACCCTTATTTGGGAAGACATTATCCAATTGTTACTTGTTAATTGTTAATTATTTTGAATATTTAGTGTTTTTGAGATCATTTCAAAGTCACTTTAAACCCATTTTTGTGCCTAAAAGTGTATTTTGACGGCCATTTTGGATCACAGTGCAGGCTCCATATTGGATTTGAAACATTTTAACACCCTTATTTGGGAAGAAATGCTCCAATTGTTACCAGCAAAGCCATTTTATGTCATTTATATTGAATATTTGGTGTTTTGGCACAGTTGCAAGGTCAGTATACCAGATTTCATGCCTAAAATCGTATTTTGGCGGCCATTTTGTATCTCAGAACAGGCGCCATTTTGAATTTGATACAAGCTATAAATACAATTAGGTAACAAATAATCTTGCTGTAACCCCTATTGTAATTTCCTGTTGATTATTTATGATATCGAGCATTTTAAAGGCATATTTGGTCGAATTTAATGAAAATCAGATATTTTGGCGGCCAACTTGGCGGCCATTTTGAATTTGAAATATGTATATGACATAATTTGTAGTAGGATGTATTTTTTGAGGCTCCAGAAGACATTTTCCAATAAAAATTTGGAACATAAAGTGTTTTACAAGATACATTTAAACCATTATAAGAGGAAGTAACCCTAGCTCCCCCACTGATATTACGGAAACCATTTTGGGGGTCATTTTGGGAGCCATATCGAATTATAAACATGTGAATGTAATAATTTGGAGTCAAATGGATATTTTGTTACCCCCACTGTTAATTATCATTCATTCATTTACATACTTATTAATATCTATGCCCTTTCAGTGTTGCTGTAACCTATTCTGTGGTTCATAATGGTAAATAATAGGGCCAAATTTGAACCCCCTGATAGGCACCCCCGTGCAGCTGATTGATTTATGTGTCCTACCTAGGGATGTTGCTTTGGGTCCATAGAACACTTCTAGATAGGACACATCTTGACAAACCGCCGTGTCAGGTTTGCATAAAACATAGGGTCGTGCCCCATAGGTAATACCCTTTTTGTCACTTTTGGCCTGATTTTGAAACCCTGTTCGCGTTACGTAAGTACAGATTTTAAAGTATTTCGTATAATCATTAAGTTCTTTCTTCATGGAATGAGAAGTCAAACAGAGCTTTCAACATTAGATTTTGGCAAATTAAAATCTCTTGCAGGCAGAGTTATAGATTTCTGTCTTTATTGGAATGGAAAGACAACAAATCAAATCCGTGGAGAGTTTTCAAAACTGGTGCCTTTACAGAATTCTCCCGTTCTTGGAAACGAAATGACCAAATGCTCTCGTTCTTTTTGCAAATTAAGGACAAAGAAATGTACTACCAATTCAGATAATTTCAAGTTTCAAAATGGAACGGGAAGTATTTTTATGCATTTATTTATTCTGAGTACTAATCATTTTGATACACCCTGTATTTTTGTCTAATTCATACTTCATGTTGTTACTTTTTCAATCGACAAACAATATGTAGGAGGTGTTTAAGGGGGATGTGCCCCCCTCAGAAGATTTAAAAAAGAATGAATTTTCAAAGTGCAAATCATGCCATTTGTTACATAGATTTTTGTTTAATTCATACTTCAAGTTTGCACTTTTTTCAATCGACAAACAATATGTAAGGGGTGTCTGAGGGGGGTGTGCCCCCTTATAAGATAGACATTTTTGAATTTTAGAGTGCAAATCATGGCATTTTGTACATATATTTTTGTTCATACTTCAAGTTGGCACTTTTTTCAATCGACAAACAATATGTAGGGATGTGCCCCCTCAGATGATAGAAAGTTTTGAAATTTAAGAGTGCAAATCATGCCATTTGGTACATATAAATTTTTATTCATACTTCAAGTTAGCACTTTTTTCAATCGACAAACAATATGTAGGGGGTGTCTGAGGGGGATGTTCCCCCTGAGAAGATAGACAATTTTGAAATTTCAAAGTGCGAATCACGCCATTTGTTTTTGCTTAATTAATATTTCAAGTTTGCACTTTTTTCAATCGACAAACAATATGTATAGGGGTGTCTGAGGGGGATATTTTTGTCTAATTCATGCTTTGGCGCTCTCTTTTTTCTTTCTTTTTTGCACCTCCCCTTCTCTCCCTTCTTTTTTTCCTTTCCTTTTTGCGCACTCCCTCTTTCTTTTCTCTTTCCCTCTTTTCTCTCTTTCTTTTTTCCCTTTGCGTCCCTCCCCCCTTTCTTCCCTCCCTCTTTCTTTCTTTTTCTCTCCTTTTTTCGCCCCTCCTTCCCTTTTCTTTCTTTTTTTCCTTCTTTTTTATTTTTCTTTCTTTCTCTCTTTTTTCTTTTCCCTCAAGTTTTTGCGCCCCTTTGATGACCCCGGGGGGCACGTGCCGGCCAGTGGCCCCCAAGATACGCCAATGTTCAGGGGGGTCAGGGTGCCTCATCAAAGTCGGAAGGGGAGAAAATTTTAAGTCGCCATTTTGAAAAAAATCTGCATCGTATTCACCTAAAACTTACAGAACATATTAAAAACACCATTTCTCGTCTTTATAGGCAAAAAACCGTCAAAATTTTGATATTTAGCATTACAGCAAAATTTCGATTTGGTGGCCATTTTTGCCCAAAATCGCAATTTTTCCGACGCGGAAGTACTTATGACGTCATAATTACGTAACGCCTTGGCTGATTTTCATAATTTTGGTATCAATGGATAGAGGAGACCCAACCCTATACAAATGTATAAAGCAATTAAAGCAACTTTTAGTGCTCCAATTTCAATTTCATAGGGGGTGGTAACCACACCCCATCCCTCCTTGATAACAAACGTTACAAAAATACGTTGGTAAGACAAGGGTTAGTTGGGATACCCATGATTTTTCAAAAATTTGAAAACGTCTAATTATTTAAACCTACTGAATAATGCAACACACAAAAAGGTAAAAATCAACATAATTCTTCAACCCTGTTTTACCCCTTCCTAACTTTTATAATCCATGACCATATTTTCTTTAAAATATCACTCTTAGACAGTTAATAAGACATGTTTCTCTTTTATTTTGAGTTTTTCGCCTTAAATAGAGTTCATATTCAATATTATATTGGAATGGATTTTTTCCTTAAAGCTGAATCAAAGTAACAGTGTCATTTTGGAATTTAGGTTCAACCTTAATTCAGGATTTGACGTGCGTGAGAAAAAGTGAAATTTCAGAATCGGTATGAAGTATTAAGCAAGTTCTAAGCCCAAATGTCCACAATTTTCTAGGCACATTTGCATCCTTATCATGTGCCTCACTGAGCATGCCGAGTGCGAAATTCTATATCCCGTAACGCACATACATTTCATCTTTATTATATTAAACGATTTATACAGCCCGCCACCGCAGCAGTGTGGGTCGGCACAATACGCCTCGATGATTGGCTATTAAAATACAGGCCAATCTACATCCGGGAGTTTTTTGGAGTGCTATACGATTGGTTGAGGTTTGGCGTATTTTAGAAAAAGTAGAAAAATCAACAGATCAAAAAACTTGTTTCATCCGATAGCATAGACTTCAAGCTTTAATGTGAAGTAATTTTTGAACGCATTCGA
>JXSR01S011935.1:27084-39069 GCA_000969725.1 Ophiothrix spiculata | reverse complement strand
ATATTTTCACTATCCAAAGTAGCCCAGAGCCTCAAACTGAGGCTACTAATTACATGTATTGCATTTCTAATGTATTTTATTGTTTTCACGGGGGTAACTTAAACAAAATCGGTCATTAAATTGATTCAAATTATTTTCTTACCAAATCTATTGCATGGAAATAGCATTTCATTCATTCTAAGTTACTTTGTTACATTGCAGTTATGTTTATGAGACTCGAAATGGAAATATTTGCGAAAAAATTGCGTATTTAACGTACATTTTCTTTAAAAGCTAATTTCTCCAAATATCGATTTTCGTCATATTTGGGTGTTGCGCGCAGGTTTTCTCGGCCATATAACCTCCAATTCACTTGAAATTTTGCATGGATGTCACTCATACATTTCTCAAGACCACTAAAGAGCCACTTTTTGAAATTTGCCAAAATTGCGCATTTATACGCGTTTTTTGCTGAAAATGACGCGTTTCCGCGCATTTTGCCACATTACGCGAGACGCACAGGCTGAACGTGGGAAAAATTGCAAAAAAAGGGCTCTTTAGCGCTCTTTATTTTAAAAAAAATGAGGCAGGAGAAAAAAATTCCATTCAAATTGGTCAATTGGTTACCAAGAAATTCTGCGCGCAACGTTACGCCAAAAAATCCAATATGGCCGCCGTTACCATGGCAACGGTATGTGTGACATTATTTTTTTCACCGGAATACGCAAAGTTTTATCAAGTACCACCATCCCACCAAATTTGAAGTCTTTGGGACCTTTATTTTGGAAAGACCCAGTCAGTTATTAGATATCGGGAAAATTTTGATCAAAAATTTGAATTTTATTTTATTTTTTTATTTTGGGTATGAGGCTATTCTCTAAACGTATTTATTGATGCTATACAATAAAAAAAAGAGCCAAAGATTTGTTTGTAAAACATTCTCTTCACATCATAGATTGCAGAAAAGTCAAAAGAAATTTGTAATTTTCATTAGATCTCTTGAAAAGGCTAATTCTAGGCAATCGACTAAAGAGGGAAGTATTTGCCGTTGTCGACAACGATAATTAAAAATAAGAGAATGTCCAAATGTTTTGGTATATAGGGTTTGAATTTGATAATGAGACTTTGCATGCTGTTACCGCTAATACTTCAAATGATGCAAAAATCTCAAAATGTTTGGGGAAAAGTTTGGGGATGATGCTGAACTTGTCAAATGCCCCTTTAAATAAGCTACAATACACATTAATAAAAGTATCAGCAGTGTTTTTGATAAACTCATTGATAACAAGGTCATCACCGCATGCTTTACCATTTTTTAATTTAGATATGCAGATTAAGATTTCTAGTTTGGTAAAAGGTGCGTTAAGATCCTCATTAGGGCACAAATTAGCATGCTTCATTATATTTTCTTCCTCATATTTTAAAATGACCCCATCATTCAACTCCTGACATTATGTTTCTCAAAATTCTCCAAAACAGGCATGAATTTTTTTGCAGTTTTTGTTCAGTATTTGCCAATAATCTTTAGGATTGCTAGTACGCAGACTGTTAATTTGATCTAATATATTAAAATAGAGTCTACGGCATTCTTTGAGGGTTTTTTTGTACTCTTTACTGGCCAACTTGGCAATACAGTTGTTTTTCATTACTTGATTCTTAGCGTCAAAATAGATTTTACGTTTAATTTCGCACACTTTGGTAAACCAGTGATTATTACTGTTACTCCTTTTATAAGTAGTATTTCTAGCCTCATTCCTGTGTTGCTTTATTATACAAGTAGTATACACACTGCTTTCAAAAACATTACAGATTTTTGTTGTAATATTGTAAATCACAGAGCATTTTTCAAAAGATGCGAGAATAGTCTCAATATCAGTGATAGTGTCTCCATTTGAATTACTTCTGAACGTAGACTTCATACTATTATTCCAAGTAACAAACCTTTGAGTAGAAGTGCTTTTACATGCGTTTGGAAAGGTTTCGGCATTTTGAACATTTGTACTTGTTTTAAAATAACAGGAGACAGCATTATGTTTGTCAGAAAGTAAGTTACAAAACGGCGAAAAGTTACCTATATTACAAAGTAATCATGCTGAACAAATAACATAGTCGACAACTGATACATTTCCACAAGTTGTTGAACCACTATCTTTACCACATCTACCATTTGCTATTAAAATACCAAGGCTTCTACACATGTTAGGCCCCATGTCACTTGGTCGATAACGCAAAATAACAGGATAACTCGAAATTTTCTTAAATAAGCCAAGGATAGCTTGAAATTGTCTTAAATAACAGAACATCACTCAGAATGTCTGAAGATAGCAAGAAATCCTTTTAAAAAGCTACAGATTTCAGAAAAAGCCTGTATATCTTGCGTTATTTTGCGTTACTTGCCTCTTTTTTGCGTTATTCTATTTCTTGTTACATTATCGAGCCAGTGACATGGGTCCTGTTTCCGAACATCATTTTTTGCGAAATTGAGTTTTCCGGGGGAAGGGGTACCAATACAAATAAGCGTCAAATTGAAGCAAACTCGGTATGGAAGACCTACAATAAAAGCTCATAAAGCAACAGTCGTAGGATTATACCCCCCCCCCCCATGGCTTGGGAACAGTGGGGGGGGGGAACCAATACATAGGTACGTGAATGTAGGCAAACTAGACAAGTATGGCCATTGATGATCAGACAAAACCTTTTCCTTTTTTTCCTGGTGCACAGTTTTCCTGTAAATCGTCTCTAAAGATTTAGGTTTCCATTGAGTATACAAATGATAATGTTCAAAAATTATTTTTGATAATTTTGACAAAACCTATGGATCTGAAACTTTTTTGAATTAAAGAACATAAAAAAGTAGGAATTTAATTTCGCACCGAAACATTTTCACGGAAGGGTGGGGTTGGTCATTAGCCTATTGGTCATGGAGAGGTGGGGGACGATAGATACTGCTATTAGTGATTGAGGGCCATGTTTCACGATGAATACTAGCATTTAATATATTACAACTTCTTATCGCAGGCCCCATGTCACTGGGTCGATAACGCGAAATAACAGGATAACTCGAAATTGTCTTAAATAACCCAAGGATAGCTTGAAATTGTCTCAAAAACAGAAAATCACTCAGAATGTCTGAAGATAACAAGAAATCCTTTTAAAAAGCTACAGATTTCAGAAAAAAAGCCTGTATATCTTGCGTTATTTTACGTTACTTGCCTCTTTTTTGCGCTATTCTATTTCTTGTTACCCAGTGACATTGGGCCTCATGTTTAATAATCTCGTACCATAATTGTTGCTCTCTATCTTGAGATACACGCTTCAAGTTAAAGCTAAGGTCATTCAGTTTTTGTTCATGATCAATTTGTTTTTGAATGAAATCTAGAGACATATCAATAAATTCAGGTTCAATTGATACAACATCATCATTTTGTTTAGTTCTTGCATTAATACCGCCAAGAATACACAAACTGCTATCGCCGTCACATAAGTTAACAAGCTGGTTTCAAGAACATCAAACATTTCAATAGAGGAATACTTAATATTTTCAGGTGGAATGTAAACTACACAAAGAAATACATTTGGACCAAATATAACTTCATCTACTTCAAAAATCATAAAAAAGTCATAGTCACATGCGACATCCAATCTGTTTAGCAATGTCATTCTTCACTAGAAGTGCAACGCCGCCTGAGGAATATTTGTATATTATGGTAACGCGGTAACCTCGTCAGAATACCCAGTTACCGTATGCAGGTATTCGCAAGGCATTCGTAACAAATCTTTGACATTACTATTGACCAGGCTGAATTTAAGCATACCTGTCAACATTCTTAAATTCTGATGCGGGAGGCTTCCATTAAGAGTAACATTTACGGACAACTGACATATGAGGCCAAAAAGGTGCATCCCAAAATTTTTGAACAGCTTTAAAAAAAGGTCTCACTAGCGCACATACGACTCATAACGATCTCATAATTCAATTTCTGAACTAAAATTGGATACAAAATAGTAGATTTTAAAACATTTCTACCATTTTTTCTGTAATACTACAATACGCATTTCTACCTATAGGAAATGTTCAGGATATAGCGGGACAATGCGGTAGGGGAGACCGGGGTATTTGGAAATTCAGGTGTAACTCTTTATTTTGAAAGAGTCATATGTCTTCTCTAAGTTCCACAAGGTTTGAAATTTGGCAAGTATGTGGTTTTGTAGCAATAATGATTTGAAAATGAGTATCCAGATGTTACAATTGTCCCATAGGTGCGGGTCAGTTGTAACAGGTGTCTGAGTCAGTTGTAACACCGTAATAACTAATGGTATTAATAGGGAACAGTGGAAAACGGGGACGATTGTAACAGTGTTTTCGGAAATCAAGTATAACTCGGTTTGTGTGGTTAGCGGAATAATATAATCATTTTTGTTGTAAAAGTTGCTTTTGTATATTTTTATTTTTTCTTAAAGTGTGAATTAGTCAAGCAAGTTATCTTGGAGATATGCCTGTTACAATTAACCCCGTTACAATTGACCCCGACCAGGGTGGCCATCTTTGAAGTACATTTGGCATAAAAGTAGACTTGAAATGTGTTTAGGGTTTTGTTTGCCTGAATGCCCTGAGGGTGGTCTTACAATTCTTAGAGCAACTAGCTTGTGCGCGATTATTAACCTATATTTTTCTTAAAACTATCAAAATTTTCATAACTTACAAAGTTGGTCAACAAATCGTTTTTTGAGCTTTACCAAAAATTCCGTCCACCGAATTCAGTAGTGATCAGGTTGGAAATGCAGCAGAAATAGACACATTATATTATGCTGAAAATAACCATCTTAAGTCATTTTCTCTAGGCTTGGGGTACCCTGCTACAACGTGCCCCGTGTTACAATTGTTCCCGGTCTCACCTAGAATTTGTCAAAAAGCGGGAGATTTGATTTAAAATGAAAACCCGATTGGGAGGGCGGGAGCACTACCAAAAATCGGGAGAAACCCGACAAAATCCGAAGACATGACAGGTATGCTTCACCGAAAATTGTATTTCATCATTTGACAAATAATAAGTTGTCATGAAAATGGTCAAGTATAACAAACTATAATTTGTCGTGGAATTCGTCATACAAGTATTGAACGACGAATTATAATTAGTCATGAAAAACGGTCTAGTATGACGACTTTCTCATGACAATTAGTCATGCTGAAAAAAATTAGTTTGTCATGAGAAAAAAATAATTTGTCATGCACAAAAAATAATTTGTCATGCAAGAATAATAATTTGTCACTGAATTTGTCAAGCGACACTGGTTTTCAAGAGGTTTTGTTTTCGGTAGACTAATTCCATTTAGGTATGGCTCAATCCATGTGAAATCAACGAGACGAAACACTCAGGTTCTGCTTGCAGGTTTTGCAATGGCTGTCTGGTCTAGTCCATCCAGATGGACCTCGCAAACGAACGCATCGCGTTCGACTACGGCGCTCGCTTGTGAGATGGACTAGTCTGGTCAGAATCTGATGATGAAGTATGAGTAAGCTTAAGCATGAATACGGGAATTCTGAGTCCAGTAGTGTTGTTCTGTCCGACTCCGAATCCAATGCGGTCTGGTCGGAATGTGATGATAGGCTAGGCACAAACCTAACCTGGAATTAAAGAGTTGTTCTATTGGAATCAAAAGAGGTGTTGTCGCTAATTGTCCTCCTGTGCAATCGACTCGAGAATAAAACGCCACGCCACTTCTTGAAGGTACGGACACCCGTTATATACGATATAGTTCGTCATGCAAATTCGTCAGCTCTCAGGTATGGTTAGTCGTGCTCAAAAAAGTTTGTCAACATAGCTTGTCATGCCTTCATTAGTTTGTCTTGACCTTAGCTCAAGACAATGTGCATTTGTCAATTAACGAAAAGTACATTTGTCAATCGTTCAAACTCGTCCTGCACAGATTTGTAATTCGTACAGTTACAAAAATAGTTTGTCCTGCATTTGTTTTCGTTTGGCATGCGCCCGCAAATATCGTCAAGCGACGAATAAGGAGAAATTCACTTTCATGACTAATTTATAACCCCTGTTTGACGACTTTTCCACCACGTTTGACGAAATAATGTTTTCAGTGTTAAGAACTGTTCGTGTGGCGTTCGTACAACGTTTGTACGAAATGACCACTTGTCAGATATTTGTACAAAAACATAACATATTCTTGCAAACGTCGTACGAACCTCGATGTGACCGTAGTTTTAATCCACTATGGTTAAAAACACACACTACACTTCATAGGTTCAGCTTGAATTTTAAATTGTCCGGTACATTCTTCATGCAAAACCCTTGTAAGATTGTAAATACATAACAACTGAAAGCTTAATTTATTTACCCATGATTAAATTACTCCAGTAGTTGATCATTCTCTTTTTAAGTATATTCTTCACATTTTTTTTATTCAACTTCACCATACACCATACAGGGTGTCCCAGAAAAAAAAAACTTACAATCTTTGCGTTTAATTTTCTTAGGTTTAACGAAATGAACTTTAAGATATCGTTTGTTTCACTTCAATCGGTTGTGTAAAACAAAACTTATGCTTTGTCAAATATTTGGATGTAAAATTTTCTGGTCAAATTTCAAGTTCCCCTTGAAAGAAACTCTATTGAGTATTGTCATTGATCTGCTTACTCAACCGTAACAATGTTTACCAATTTATTATGTGCATGCACTCTTTTATCTATGCTGAAACAATGAACATATTTGATGCAAAAATAAGACAGATATGATAATTTTTCTAAGGTGACCCATTTTAATTTCATTCAAAAACACCCCTACATTATAGCCAATAATCATTAATTTGGACCAGACAAAAATCCACCTAAATATTTGATAAAACATAACTTTTGTTGTACACTACTGATTGAAATGAAACAAACAGTTTCTGAAAGATCTATTCATTGGCTATAAAATGCAACCTTTTCAGACTATCCGTTAAACTCAAGAAAATTACATGCAAAGATTGTAAGGTTTTTTGTGGGACACCCTGTATACTACTGGAAATAATGTAGTGCTGCAAATGCATGGTCCGATTGCCTTTACTTTTTTCAAACTTTTTGAGATTTTGGTACCAGAATGTTGCTCATATTTTTCTCATGACCCATGTGAAATTTCACGTCTGAATTATGTTCCGTTTTTTAGATATGTACGAAAATGTGTCTAATTATGGTAACCATAATTCATTTTACACATAAAAGTATAGGAGGATCTGAAATAAAAACTTGCAAACGGTTTGACCGATTTGGCTGAAATTTGAAACTTAAACCTCATGAGTGGTCATCTTTCATATCACATTGAAAATTCAATTTTAGAAAATCGGACCAAGCTCCTTTAAGGCACATAAAAAATTGGCGGCCATTTGGAATTAGGCATAATGAAAGGCGTATGAAATTAGGCATTTTTAAGGTTGTTTTCATCAATATGAATGATTGAAGAATTGTCATACGTGTAACAACTTTTGACTTTAAGAGACCTAACTACTAATAAATAAACTTTTCTCGTTGAATTTAATCTTGTGTCCTAGAGGTTTAAATCCTGATCCTTATGAAAACAAAATTGACCCTGTGTAGAATAAATTAAGTAAGTGATACGAAGTAACAAATCACTTACGATGTGTTGCGCATTGTCTCAGTACAGATTACGGGCGTCGGCAAACAATCTTATATATAAAGGAAAGGAGAAATACGCATCGCATACTAGAACATTAATAACAATCAGACAAATCAAAAACAGACCAGGATTTCATTTTATTTGAAAAAAATCCTGGCCGAACAGGGACTCAAACTCCATTTTTTCAAATAAAATGAAATCATGGTCTGTTTGTGATTTGTCTGATTGTTATTAATGTTCTAGTATGCGATGCGTATTTCTCCTTTCCTTTATTTGATTATGTATTAGAAATACGGTAGTATCAGTTCTGATCTCGTATACTAGTGTGTATCGTTATAGCTTTATATCCTTGTACCCATGTTCCGTTCGTCTATCTCCCAACTTTAGAATCTTATATATCTTAAATATATTCGCATATTGAAGTTAAATATTCATCTCATTCATGTTTCACATATAAAATTCTACTACTATAGAAAAAGAAAACAAATGCTGCCAGGAATACAGGATACTTATGTATAACATAACCCAGCTTTTGACTTTTCTATTGCGTCATATACATGTGATGCCATGTTCAATTACCAGTAGGGGAACTTTTATCGTTCTCGCAGGTATCAAGGATGACAAGTTTCAACATAACTATCGTAGATACATGCAGCTCATTTTTATGTTCTATTTACATTTACAAACACAAACCGTCCTTTTATTTTGATATTCTCTTGCAACCTCGACGCTCAAGTTAGGGTCGGTTCTTAGTTACTCCTTACCATAGAATATCCTATGCCAATTGTGTGCAATATCTATTGGTTATTCAATAAAATCTCACGCATATCTATGTAATAACGACTATTTCATGATAGAATATTCGACACGGTGGCGAATAAAATAGTATACTACACGATATCATCAAATCCCCGTTCTAATCCCAAGGTGCATTAGGGTATAAGGAGAAATAATTTAAACACGGATAGTTGTTGTATAGTATATTCTTTCTGCTAAAAACTTTGAACCAACCCTTAAATTTAAAGTATTATTACTACGATTCGTGTCCGGTATTTTCAGCTCAAATTTGTCAGAGCACGTAAAATGTATTCAAGTCATCAACTGATACACTTTTGTAACACATGATTCGTGTTCTTCCATGTTTTCTATAATTAATACTTCCATTTCACAAAATGTATGTGAAACGTGTTATGAATATTAAAAAATGCTTTTCTTTCTTCAGCTTAAAGACGATCGTGGTGTTTATTCAAGAGGGCAGTGTAACATAATTGGTTGATCAGTGGCGAGAAGATTTTGACAAATCGCGTGCGTGGTATCTAAGCGTAAGATTTGCATCTAATTCGCAAAACGCAATGCACGCACTAGCTTTTTACGCAATGTCTTCCCGGTAAGCGCCGAAAATGGCGCGAAATAATAACGAGTAGTTACGAGTGCTCCCGAGCCAACGGGCCTTCAGTGATAAACTTTTTACGTGTGATTTCCTATACCACAAAATGCTGATTTTTCAAATATTTGCTAATGGTAGAATGTTATAATATTTTGCTGGTCAATTATGAATGTCAAGTGGATGTCAAATCAAGAAAAAAATATGGGGTCACCGACTGTTTTCAAAATATGGCTAAAGATGTAATTACATGGGGTAAAATCTAAAAAAGATTTTTCTCGCCGGGAATATCGAAATTATGTTTTGTAATATTTTCTACATATTTCAATTACGTCTGGCTACGCCCTAAACTCGAGACCAATTATTACAAAGGAAACGCTTGCACAAATCATAGGCTCCTTCTTACCCTGCCGATGACTTCGGCAGGGTTTTGTTTTTGACAAGTTTCCTTCTTTCTTCTTCTTTTTTCTTTCTGGCAACACTTTGATGTCTTATATCTCCGGCATACAATGACCGATTTTGACCATTATTATGTTCTGACCTGACCGATTTCCAAAAAAATCGGACAGGGATATCGGACAGAAATCAAAATGTCAGGTTTTGAACATAATAATGATAAAATTGGATGGGTTTTTTCGCATGATACTCAAAGATATTGGTCTCGCTATGAGTTTTAGAAATATCGAGCTCGACGCTATTTCGTAAAACTCATAGCTCGACCAATATCTTTTTGTATCATGCTCAATCCATCCAATTTTATATCAAACTTGGGTGAAGGGACCAGGGCCACCTCCCATTTATGTCACCTGACCCCTGACCCCTCAAAGGTTACGTAGGGGTCACGGGGTCAAAAACTTGATTTTCACGAAAAAAGTTTCAACTCCAATACGATACAAGGTATGGTCGTGACATTTGGGGACATGAAACGTCTTGACATTGTCCACAAAAGTTATTAGATGAAAACATTATTTGGGGTCATATGGGGTCACAGGGGTCAAATGAAAAAGGTCAAATTTTCAACTTTGTCCGATTTTGACGTTTGAGGTGTCAAATTGTTCATCTTGGACCAACGATCAAATGTGTCCACGGTGACCCCATCGTCCGACCCTTCCTTGGCGGTGAAAGGTCAAAAGAAAGGTCTATGGAAAGGTCAAATTATCAACTTTATCCGATTTCGACATTTGAGGTGTCAAATTGTTCGTCTTGGATCAACGATCAAAAGTGTCCATTGTGACCCCATCGTCCGACCCTTCCTTGGGGGTCAAAGGTCAAAAGAAAGATCAATTGATAGGTCAAATTATCAACTTTGTCCGATTTCGACATTTGAGGTGTCAAATTGTTTGCCTTGGACCAACGATCAAAAGTCTCCATGGTGACCCCATCACCCGACCCTTCCTTGGGGGTCAAAAGAAAGGTCAAATTTTCAACTTTGTTTGATTTCAAAGGTTAAGGTGTCAAATTGTTCGTCTTGGAATATTGATCAAAAGTGTCAATGGTGAGCTCGTCGTCCGACCTTTCCTTAGGGGTCAAAGGCCAAAAGAAAGGTCAAATTTTCAACTTTGTCCGATTTCAACATTTAAGGTGTCAAGTTGTGCGTCTTTGTTCAGTGATCAAATGTGTAAATGGTGACCCCATCATCTGACTCTTCTTCGGGGTTAAAGGTCAAAAGAATAGTCAAATTTTCAACTTTGACCGATTTCAAAGAATAAGGTGTCTAATTGTTCGTTTAGGAACATCGATCAAAAGTTTTAATGGTGACCCCGTTGTCCGACCTTTCCATGTGGGCAAAGGTCATAAAAAAAGGTTAAGTTGACAACTTTGTCCACTTTCAACATTTAATGTATCAAATTGTTTGTCATCAGACCCTTAAAGAAAAGGCAATCGGCAGGGGCCGTGTCACTTTTAGTGACACTGTTATGTCTAGTTACATTTATTTCTTACTCTACTACAACATTACAGTGACTTACAACTTGTAACTGCAATACTGCATTAAGCTGTTGCAACATGAGAAACCATTTTGACATATTACGTGACATACGACAGGAAAGTTTCTTGGTTCTACAACGGGAAGGGCTTGGCGTTTGCTTATATAGCGAGTCACTGATGCGTTAAAGCGTGCAGTTGGCAATTACCTTGAGTAGGGTAGACCGGGGAAAATGGTACCGCTTAGTCAAACAGGTATTAAAGTGACGCCACAAGAGATACAACCGAAATTGCTAATTATTGCCTCGAAACGCGGGGAGCTGATACGGGCAGCGATGGTGCACATATGGGCTGAACAAGGTTCAGCGCCCCTAGAGGTGCTGAAGAATCTGAAACGATGCTTGGTGTGGAATTAAGATTACTTGGGCCACAGTATTCAGCGAACACTTGTAAAATGTGCTGAGACCCCGTGAAATTACAAATCAGGGTGGCTTAGCGCACCATAAATCCCATATATGTATTTATGTGTAAACCAACGGCGACGTTAAGAAGGATTATAGTTTAATTCAGATCAAGTGACCGTGATTTACACGTAACATAAACATGCATGACTCGGATAGTATACTTCGGATGTATGTGCGAGAAATCTATTTACATCGGGAATGTATTTTGTTAAAGAAATCGACTATTGGGATGAGTAGAAAACATTATAGTCATGTCGATTTCAATAAATTGACACTTTTTTGGAAGTGGGCAAACGTGGCCTCGCACATGAATTAGGAGCCATGTAGCTTAGTTGATTCGAAAGAATGTGAATATACATTAAACATGTTAAATATTACAGTAATATTCTATTCTGTTATAATTTAGGTCCAATAGAATTTCATATTTTGTTTATACCTGCTACAAAGTTAAGCTTCCCGAACTTGTTATCTGTATCAGCATACTTATAATTTAATCTATCAAAAGCTGTCTAAAGTGAAAACAAGTTTAATAGAATTTAAACTGCAGCCTTAGATATGACACTGACAATTACCAGAACAAAATATGAATCTTGGATTTGATGTT
>JXSR01S011935.1:12521-26769 GCA_000969725.1 Ophiothrix spiculata | reverse complement strand
GTGACTTACCATTTCCGTAAATGAACCGCCACTTCAAAATCAAAACGACATACATTTACTTTGTCAAGGTTGTCCAGTGTGTCGATCTGTAAGGGTATAAAGACATTCAACATTAAGTAGATCATGAAAATGAATTACCTTCCAAAATGGGGTAATTTAGTACGTGTAATAGCCGTTGTAGAACAGCCATTCTGATTCCGCCATTGTAACAGATTACATCATTTATGTCTTTCGACATAATTGCATGAGTCGTGATTCACAATGCTGCACTCATAATTCGTTTGTTTTATGTGATAGTTTGTGGAACCCCAGAGGCCACTGAATGCTGTCATCACACTGAGTGTTGGAGACAGAACTAAGTGGTTGTCTTGTTCTTGATGACATTTATTTTGATACCATGGATTTCTATATGTTGTTATAAAACCCTACGTTTAAGTAGCAAATGAAGTTCTTTTTGTTAGGTTATGAAACCTACCTCACAGGTAGACTTCATATCTTAAATAAATTTGATATTGGTTTATCGAATTGAAATTGTATCCATTATCTAAACATATATCAACTCGTAACTGTATTTTCCTGACATAAGCGTTATGTTACTTTTTATGTACACGAGAGATTCTTTTTACATCAGATTACAAACAAAAGTATCATGCTTTATGAGAATGATCAATATAACAAGAGCAATTTAATGGACTCGAAATACAGACTTGACATTAAATATGGATTTTTTTTTTCTGTTATAATTTCCATCTTGAAAAACCCGCCCTATCTCGGTATGTACCAATTTTGGAGACGTGTGCTTTATCATGTTTGTAACTTCACTTATAAACTTCAAAGCAACGGTAGTTTAAAGCTCATTGAAGTGACACAGAGACAATTGGAAACTCTAAGATACAAATAATCCAGAAAATAGGTCCAAAGCTATGCACAGCAATATTAAACAAACAAGAATAAAATTGCCATATTTTCTTTTCTTCGTTATCTAGAGATGTGAAACTCTAGAGGATTGATTAACACAATGTTAGGGACATAATCAATTTAGACCCGAGCAACTCGCCCAAGCCGAGCAAGGACGAGCCGATCTTCTTCACCCGAGCCAAGTCAATACTTGAGTCGAGCAACGATTATAAATTATATAGTTTGGTGCGAATTTATATTATTCACCAATATATTGCTTGATTTGTTGCCACACATGAGCGAAATGCAAATTTAGACGATTAACTACTTGGCTTCATGGCTCGCTCGTCTCTATATTGATTATGTCCCTTAGTGATAATAACTGATTAATCAATATTTCCTGTGTTCTCACTGAAAAGCGTACAACGTCATTACTCTCCATGGTACGGTTTCCATTTGTTATTGGAGAGTTCTTGGGGTATCTCAACCAAAAGCACCAAACACGGCCCCACAACACCCCTTCACATCGGAGGATCAATATAAAATGCTGTTAATCCAACGTGTTTCTTAACCCAGATATTCTCATAAGGATTAATATCCGAAGATCTTGCCAGACAAGGCAAGATCTCAACACCTTGATCTTCAAGGAAAGTCCGGATTGTACGAGCACGACGGAGGTGAAAGTTGTCATAGTGTAGCACAAAATTGTTTTCGAAGGTGCCTCTAGCCAATGACATTACCAGGGCTTCTACAATGCATCTTTACTGAAACTGACGGAAACTGCTTTCCAGAAGGCAATGTTACCTTCTTCTGGATACATTGTTGATAGCATGCACAGTTCAGTATAACCCTAATCTGTACATCGGCGGCCCTGATGCGTCCATCTTGGCAGTATATTTCAAATTTAGTCTAAGCTCCGAAGACAACGTTATCTCATTGATGGGACACGAAATGGAAAATGATCCGTGGCTCAGTCAAAGCGTCGCTTGGAATGGTGTTTGGTCAAGCTATTTTCTCCATGGGTTTCCTAAAATTATAACCACTTTGAATATAGTGAGACTTTACAAATGTTCTTAATACGAGCTTGTTTTATGAAAGATCGTGGTGATAGACACTTGCCCTGTTTGGTAAGATCTTCAGATATGAACTCTATTGAGGACTTATCGGCTAAAGTAACACATCGATGAACAGCAAGTTACATCAAACCACCATGTACAAGAGTAACTTAAGGCTATGCTTGATACTTGGGCTGAGAGACCTGTCCGAACTCTCCAATCACGAGCGTGTCCATGAGTCCATGGTTCGTACGCTTCTTATGGATGACATAGCAAACATTGTTTGGTCATAATTTGTAACCAACAATATGTAAAACAACCTTGTAAATTTCAAGCGTCAAGGTAAAGGCAAATTTAATTTCTTTAATTCCGTATTATGGTGTACGAGTTTAGACCCAAATTTTAGAGGTTTTTGTGCTTTAAAGTTCCCCATTTTCTCTGTGTCACCTAGGTATACACAAAAAAAGGGTCTGAATTTAAAGGTTACCTGTATATCTTCAAATATGCAGAAATACACATTTCTGGAGTTTTCATATACCGAAATGTGGCGGATTATTCGAGATGGAAACCAACAAAATATATATTCCATATTTAATGTCAAGCCTGTAAGCATGGTAAGTTGTTGAGATTATTTCATTTTTCATCATTGTGTAATTAAGACAATGTACAGGTAAATTAATAATATTTGGACATGCATACCATATCATATTAAGACTCCAATATGTCTAAGTGTAAATTGTGTTAGTAGCACATTGCTGTCCTTAGGATAAAATATCTAGAGACAAGAATGTAAATAAGAGCGAACTTGCATGAACTTGAGTCGAATCACGAACATTCAGGAAATTGTGTTGAACCCTTAACCCTGTCTGGGTGCTAACAGGTATAGCGCCTCTGCATGCTTATAAGGGGCGTACCAATAGATTTCCAGTGGGGAGTAGGAAGTTTAAAAAATCTCCCTTCACAGGCAGATGAAAACATCTCTCCAGAACATGGAATAGGCAGAAAAACAGTAATTTTCCAGGAAACTAAATTCGCTCTCAAAAAAAAAAACCGAACCCAACTTCTTGCTCCCTCTGGAAATCTAATGGTGCGCCCCTAAAATTTGAGATGTCTAAAACAATATTAGTATTTTGATCCACATTGAAAAAAAAATAATGTGAGTCGAACAAAAATGTAACCTTTATCATTTAAGATTTACCAATCTTTTCATAACAAAACCTGTCACGTTATAGAATTATGGATATTTTAGAACCATATCTTTTGAGGTGTTACATGTAATTTCGTTTGTACGATGAACCATACCTATTTGACATACATTCAGTAATGATATGGGCTCAGAAAATTAAAATTAGATAATAAAATAAATCGATTCACATCAATATCATATTAAATTAAAGGTGTCATTTAAATCTAATGCTGATTTCATATTCGAGAAGTGTTGCACATGTAGCATATTTTTGCAAAAACTTGCATACTTGTCGCTCGCGATTGTCGTAGCGGTTAAGCTACAAGTCGCTGAAATAATCGATATCGACACAATTTTGTCGCACATCCAGATTTTTAAAATTTAAATGAATTCAACTTTCAAAGCGACACGAAGCGGCAAAACTGCAAAGCTACAAAGCTACAATAAGTATGAAAGCAGCATAAATTGATTACTCAATACAACTTAAACATGCTAAACTGATACTGGCAGCCTACCAAAAGTGCAAAGGATTCCCTTAGAGTTTGCTTACAAAATATAAAATGTTAATGATAAAGCAATACATTACATACTACCTAGTCAGGTTTTGACATTTGCAACGGCATTGGAATCTACAACGGATGTGGGGAGGTTGTTCCATTCGGATGTGGTCGCTGAGAATCTTGAAACTGTATTTTTACACATTTGATGATGTCTTAACAATCTAAAATCTTTTAGCCTAGTTTGTGTTGCAGTTTGACGTTTGATTTACTCTAGGATTGTGATATGATTATCACTTCGCAATTTATATTGTGCTCTAAAATCTATCGAAAGATACAAATTAGATTTAAGAACATGGCGTAGCAATTGGTTAGTTGGATGTGATTGGGTGATAGCACACTATAGCAGTGACATAATCATACAATTTTGACATACTGTGATATTTTCAGTAAGTTCAGTAATTTTCGCGCGAGGCAAATTTTGAACTATTTTAAATCATTACGCGCTTGTGGTATGTCTAATGTGCGTAGGTATATACAGGGTGGACCAATAAAAGCGTTATTGAAGTTCAATGTCACGTAACTTGAAATTGGAAAATAATTCGAGAATAATGTTTATATATTTATAAACTATGGTATCCTGTCCGTGTAGAGTGAAAATGTCATGTCAAACAAAGCTTGCATTGCAAAGTTATTGACATTTGCGCCCACGGCCGGGAATACTTTAATGTTCACTAGAATCATAATTAGGTCTACAATCAGCATGGTTTTTATTTCTTTATGACGTTGATGCTTCGTATTAAAGGTGCATATCATTGACTGAGAGTACTATTGACACGCATGCATGCATCACAATAACATAAGTATGGTGTACTTCCATAATAATCTAAATAATTTATTGAGCGCAAAGTTCAAATCGGCAAAGGCAGTGCATGTTTTTGGTCATTTTCATTATAACGTTGGTTTGTAAGGCGGTATAAGAGGAGGAAGTTCACAAGTCCCAAGAGAACATTTGTTGCTGAACGTTTTTTTAGAACTTGTAGCTACGCTGCCGGCTAAGCTAACTCTGTAAATAGTCTGTGTAGATGGTACACGTGTATTAGGAATGACTTTCCAAATGTATCTACAAAGACTCCAGAGTTAGAACAAAGTTTCACCCCTTTGGTACTGTTTTGAACAGGGATATAGAAAATAGCAGGATCTTGAACAGGGAGATCTGCAGCAAACATTGCTGCCGTAAATGCAGAACTCATCCTAGGATTAGTTCTCGACACAAGTTCCTTCATCATAAACTAATCAGTAACGCAAAACAAATTAGCCAATGCATTATTAAGACAGATTATACCAACGTTCATTTTGTGCACCCATATAAACTTGCCCCGTGGACAAACCTGATTTTGACTCTTTTTGCGCAAATGACAATAACTTCACAATGCAAGCTTTGTTTGACTTGAAATTTTCACCATATATAAAAATTGTTCTCGAATTATTTTCCAATTTTAAGTTACGCGACATTGAACGTCAATAACGCTTTTATTTGTCCACCCTGTTTTTGCGCTGATACAGTATATAGATCAAAAATATTTATGATGAACTTCATCATGCTGAGAATGTATTAATTGGCTTTTTGACTCGTTTTTTCTAGTCTTTTTGACAGTAATTCATAGCAATGACCCATAATAACTATGACATAGATCTGGAATGTGCGAAGTTGATACTTTTGTTACGTTGAAAATTAGCTTATTTGATTTTCGTAGGTTCCGTCTAATAGGTATACTTATTAATGATCCAATAGATGAACGTCACAATTTCCGGAAAAGAGAGATACTATTCTATATTATAAATGTTATACATGTTCTAACTACTTCATATTAAACACAATTTATGTGACACACAAATATATCTATTTTTTGTGTAAAAACATACTCGATCCTTCACCAAAATAGTCAAAATAGTGGAAGTTGAAATATTAGCTGAAGTCACAAAATTTTATAATCATGTAACATCTTTCCACCCCTTGAATGTGGACTAAATCATCACGTCATATCATCATTTAACCCTTGTTCCCTTGTCTAACCAAGGGGGGGGGGGGGGGGGGTCCCTAGGTATGGTCCTACCTTATTTAACAATACAAAGATCATAGACATCCGTTAAGACGTTATGTAATTATGACGTCATACAAGTCTTTCAGGTCGAAAAATCGAGATTTTTGCAAAAATGCCCACTGCTATAAAAAATTAAATAACGGAATTTCATCGTTTTGTGGGGGTTTTTTTTGCAAATAAAGAAGTATCATTCACTGTTGAGATAACGGCAATTTAGTCTAGAAATACTGTTTTTTTGTTTTTTTTGTATATTATAGAAACACTTTTTTGCTCTTATTATATATTAAACAATTAGAGATTCAATTTTCACTAATGGTTTTGAAACTTAGAGATCAATAGCAAAATTAGTTTTAAAGATAAAGAATTTTAAAGCGAAAAGTTAAATATCGCAGCATGAAAAAACCCCAATAAAATACATAAAAAATAAAAAAATAAATTTCGCTCGTGAAGTTACATTTTCGACCATAAGTTTTGTACAGAAACTCCGATTGTTGTCAAACAAAAAGTTAAAAAAAGGTAATTTTGTCGTGAATTTTAATATGCCAATTTGTATTTTTAGCTCTTCCCTTATAACACTTAAAGGGACTGGCCTAGATCCTGTACGCTGATTTTCTGACTATATATTTTTTCACATGTATCGATAGTACATGATTATACTAACATATCCTACCAGTAGTTTCCACTGAATTTGTGTAACAGAGGAGAAAAATGAAATTATTTACCAACTGTATTTTTTGTTGCCGGCGACAAAAAATGGTTGAAAAGGTGTTTCTAGTTTCAAATCTTAAAAAGATCTTGTTTCTACACCTGTGATGGGTAAACAAAATTGTTTTTGATAAAATTGTTTCTCTTTTGATATGTATAAACTTATCTCCAAGAGCTTCATTTGATCTTTTATCTGGTAAATCCAGACTGAGGTACACATTTAGGACTTAGAAAACACTGGATAGTCACACCACCATCACATATAGCTATATTGCAAATCAATTTGCTGCCATGTCTGTGTACATTTTTGGATTTTACTACACTTTTCAGCTTTATTTAAAGCATTTCCATAAGTTTTTAATTCTAAGTGGAATCTAGGCTAGTCCCTTTAAGTGCATGAGGGGGGTCAATATGGACCCCTGAATTTGTTTTATATAATTGTCAAGGTAGGGGTTGTGCATGTTTTGGTGCAAAAAAAAATCAAATCGGTCGGGTCGTTTTTTAGATAATATGCATAAACTGGTGCTGTAAGAAATTTGTTTTGTCCCTAAAACCGAAATGAAACAACTTTTAAAAATTTATATTTCAGCAATGTATTTAAAATTATAATTTGCTATTATGAGCCAATTTTCATTGAAAAATTTCTTTTGGAAAGCAGATTTCCGGAAATTTTCCGAAAAAAATGAAAATTTTACACGAATTAGAAAGCTGGCCGCCATTTTGAAACGGAATGGCAGATTTTTAAATTTCTTTGTTTCGTATGAATTTCATTAAGTTTGTGTATCATTGTGTACAGTTTTAAAGAAAAATAATATGGAGAACATTATCTTTAAAGCGATCAAACTCCTGGGTCCGTATGGACCCCCCCCCCCTTGTGCATTTACGGGATTTTAAAACACCTTTTGCACTTAAGTGTTAATTTTATCAAAGACTTGATTCATTTTGGTGTGTGTACCCAGTCGACGTGCATGTTTAGCAAGCCGAATGCCCGTGGTATATTGTGCAAATATTTTCGTCATCTTTACACACATATCATATCCCTCCTGCAGTCGCCACAAATGTCACTTGGTCAGGAGTTTTCGTCTAAATGCTGGCATTTATAATTCTACCCAGAAGAATATGGCATGCATTTGTTTGTATTATGGAGGTAAACAGAGGTGAATAGACGTTATTGGAACATCGTGGCTTTATTTCTATTTGTAATAGCATTTAAAGCAAATCTTATTATAAGAAAACTCCTAACAAAAATATTTTTGTCATTTTTGGAATATTTAATTCTTTTTGTACTGTACTTTTTCAAAGACTTCAACTAATTAGCCAGCAAATCTAATGTACCAATAATCCTGAGTATATGACCATGTTAAAGTCTGAAGGTGTTTGAGTATATACGTTTAAATATCTAATTTCGCGAGAGAAGTAAAATAGTAGGCCTATATATTTATATAACGATACAATTGATATTAAATAATTCGTTCTTGCTAGTTTTTACTTTAACATGTTATGAGACCCTAAAGCCCGTAGGGTGAAACTATTTTCTATCATGTTTCACAAATAAATAGTTGTCCTCTATAATGAATTTGTCGTCTCCGCACACATTAACGCAAATTGCATAAGATACATTAGATTGATTCAATGAGTCTCCAGGGATTTCAGGCTTGAATCCCGGTCATCTGTAGACTGATGAATAAACTAACGACGCCATTTTTTTTTTGGGAACCAATTTGTGACAGCTGAAATAAAAGAAAGTAAGTTTGGTACAATCCTGAAATTGATATCGTAGTATTGCATTTAGATTAAGTAAATCGTTTAAGATTAATTTACATTATACTTTTGTACCAAATGTAAAATTTTAAAATATTGAGATAAAAAAAAAGAGAAGAAGAAAACAAGGAAGGAGAAAAGGAAGAAACAAAAAAATGAAGAAAATGATGATGATGAAGAAGGAGATAAAGATGGAGAAAAAAGAAGGACAAGAAGATCAAGACGAAGGAGTTAAAGAAGAAGAAGAAGTTGTTGATATAAGAACTGTTTAAATGAAACTAAAATTCACGAGGGGGATGGACCCCCTCAAAAATAAAGAAGAAAGAAAGAAAAGGGGAAAAAATCAAATTTTCCATTTGTTTTGATAATTTAAGTATGAAAAATCGAGGTGTGCGGCTCGAACCGTGGAACCCTAACCCATATCTAAGGGTAATTTTTGAGAAAAAGGGCACCCATATTTAGGGATTTTGCTTCAAAAATAGGCTGATTTTTCAAAAATGTCTTGGCTCGCGATGCCAGGTCAGAAAATGTTCGTTTTTTCTTTAAAATGTGACCCATGTCTAGAGATTTTGATGATAAAAATGGGACCCATGTTTAGGGATTTTTGGTGAAAACCTAACCCATTTCAGCAGCACATCCCTGTATACTTTTTGTGAGTACACCCACGGTATATTTTAACAATTTGTAGCTGAAATTAGTCGATTTGACAAGGGTTTTTTTTTCGCGCGCTACGCGCGCGTTACAAAATATCCTCCGACCATTTTTGCTCAAAATATTTGGCCGTGCCCCCCTAAAAATATATCCTTCCAGCGCCACTGAGTGGAAAGCGAAAGAGAAGAGAAATGTGGGAGTGTCAAAAAGAAAAAGAGAATGGGGACAAAGGCTGTGAGAAAATTGTGAAAAGTGTTAAATATTTTCATTACTATGATTGAAAGACCTAAAAATAAGTAATGAAAAATCAAATACAAAAAAGGGACGACACCGATGTTTTAGGGACGATACCGACGGTTGCCCCCTCGGACTGACAATGCTGGCTACGGGCCTGTGGACCAGGGCTCTATACATGTCTGCGTGACAGAGTCTCTAATCAAGCACGTTCTGGTTTGCTATATAAAAAAGTCAGTAGAGTTATAGCAGTAACGGATATATGATGCTAAATTACTTATGTCAAAGATTTGAGACAGTATGTCCCATGGAAGATGAATGCGCAGTAATATTATCCGAGTTTAATCAATCCAGCGGATGATCACAACTTTATAGGGAGAGTGTTACAAACTGCGCTGACACATATGCATTTTGTATTTAAACCAATTTGCAACTTAACTAAATTGAAGAGATCGAAAATGGACATTTCACCTTCACTTCATGTTTATGGCTAGAAGGTATTGAAACCAGAGGAAGGCGAAGTGTCAACAACCAACTCAAATCGCAAGATGTCATGAGACAACACTAAGTACCAGATAAAAACTAGCGAGTAATATACACTAGTCAGAAAAGTCATAGGGGTAATGAGAATATCTATTGTCTAGATTTGATGTAATATGTCCAAACGAAGATGAATGCTATTGTAAGGTTATCCGAATATAATTAGTCTTCTGGATTATTACATGGTGACCCAATAAAATGCTTCGCTTTTGTTTATGCTTATATTTTAGGGAAAAAAGGTCATATAATAATAATTATTTGCAGGGTTTTGCCTTTACAATTTCCGAATAGGGGTCTTGAGAAATCTACAATTGGAAAAAGAGTCGATTGTATTACAAATTACATGAAATCAGTGTGCTATGGTTTTAAAACACAGGAAAAACAACAATTTGGATCCCGGATACATTTAGTAAACAGTTTGGTACCAAGATACAATTTATTTGAATAGATTATTCCAACAACCTATCTATGAATCTCGTCTAACTTCTGTGTTGACTTCCGTAGTTTCCGTCAGAATCCCTTTCTGATCATGTCAGAAATATGACAAGTGAGCCAGTGACATAACAATGCTGATGACCTGAGAAGAGGATTGTATAAACAGGTGTTATTATGATACACGTAGGTAGTCGAGACGATGAAGAAGAACAAAATGAAGGAGAAGAAGATAAAGAAAAGAAGGAGAAGAAAATTGTTTAATTGAAACCATATGTTATAAGATCTAGCAACAGAGTCCCTCTTGTAATAAACATTAGCAAGGAGAATCGCAGAGGTTATGGATATAAGATGCTAAATTACTTGTGTCAAAGATTTGAGACAGTATGTCCAATCGAAGATGAATGCGAGGTAACATTATCTGAGTTTAATCAGTCCAGCGAGTGATTGCAACAATATAGGATGAGTGTTACAAACTGTGCTGAGATTATATGTAACTTCACCTCGTTTTATTGAACTTCAGAGGTCGAAAACTTAATTTTGTCCTTCATTTCATGTGACTAATATGGCATGACGATGAAGAATTAACAACCAGCTCAATTCACAAGATGTCATGAAACAAAAATATTGTAATATGTAAGAACATCACCATAAACAACGTGTTATCACTAAATCATTGACTGTGTACTTCCAGGTCTGTATGCACAAAAGAGCTAGACTGGGTTTAAAGTTAGACCTGGACTAAGTAAAATTTTGGCTCTCCAGAAAATTTGTTTTCTTCCACTGTTACATGTGTTTCTTTGTATTGTTTTTGAATTTGAATTTTTAAATTCAGCTTATTACTTAAGGAAACAAATGGAAGTAAAGGTCAATTTCTGGTGAAAGAAGATTTCACTTGGACCAGGTCTATTAACTTTGATGATTAAAACTTATACTGAACTCACCGCGATTCCCTAGATAATTTTAAGACCAAACTGGTCTCTTTGTCATGGTTTTTTAATACCACCTAAGCTGACCTAACCCTTTCCAACAGATAAAAATGTATTTTGGCAATCATTTTTTGATCTAACTGTGAGTATTAGTTCGGGTTTGAAACATGTAAACAAAGCAATTGAAGGGCCTTTTGTTATCTTTGAAGCAATTTCAATTGATTATTGTGTATTTTTCTCACGTAGTGAGTATGACCCCACTTTGCCCAGAAACTCATGCCCATGCCTATAAGTACTCCTACACAATCAAATGAATTGCATCAGTCACTTTCCCTTGTGCTACAGAGACCAAGTGAAGACACATGATCAACTCTTCCTCCCTACAAGTCAACACAACCATACAAAGGTTACTCAGTAAATATTGTGCTCGACAGTGTTTAGTTAAAGAGACCATGCATTATAGCTCAAACATCAAACAACTAACCTTTGACGCCAAGGGTCAGTTTTTACTTGCTCAGCTGAGTATTGTGCTGTACATGTTTTAGATAAAAAGTTCTTAAAACAAGACAAGAGAAAATAAGTATTGACTTCATGTAAATTAATGAAAAAGTTAACTTGTACACATTTCAATACCTAATTTGTTAGCAAATGGTCATTACAAACTTACGCCATTATCTCATTTGCCATGCGATTGTCAAAATCTTCACCGTTACGCCATTTAGGGGTGCAATTTACTATCAACAATTACGCCATTTAGGGTCAAATTTTGAAGTGCTCTGACGAGCACGAGTACCACTTTATTTCTGGAGCGGCCCGGGTCTCTAATCAACAGTTAAAAGCTGTGCTGAGTAGTTCATATGGATATTGAAGTGTGTTGGTTTCACTCTGGACAGCAAATGTGAATTTCAGTAATATAAAATTGGAACTAATTTCAACTTACCTTATCTACGAAAGGGGTTTACACCATGCCACTCACTAACTCTCACTTTATACACAAAATATTTGGTGAACCTGGACAATTTTAGCATTCACCTGGTGCAAATGTCACATGTTAGAAATATACTCACTAAACCAGAACATGTCCAGGGAAAAAAAAATTATGGTATCAAAACAGGGTTTCTATTCAAAATAATAATTATGTATTACAATTAGACCTATAAATCATCTTGACACCTCAAATTTCTGGATAGGCCTTCACATTATGTTTCATTTGCATTATTTATTTATTTATACAATTGACAATTATTAATAATTCTTATAAGACAAACATGAGTATTATAGCCACATGTAATGATTGTCTTATAGGAAACAAATAACAGCACAGAAGCACATAAATGTCAGAAGGCACCGTCAACAGTTGGTGTTGGTCATGCTTTGGTTTGTATCCTGCTAACTTATATTTATCCGTTACTTTCATCATAGCCATACACATAACTAGATAGTTTTTTTTGCCTTTTGGGCAATGTGTGACACAACACCAGTCCATTGTACCCCCCCCCCCCCAGACAGACCCGAGGAGTACTCAAATTTGGTTTGGATAGATATGTGCCTCTGGGAAAATTGAAAAGCCACCCATCCAAGTACCATCCATAAACCAAATCTCCCAAATTTTGAGTCAAATTTAATCAAAAACTAATTTTTTTCTGCCCAAATTTGCACTGTTTTGGTAAAATTATTTTAAGTTTTGAGAAGAAATGTCAAAATTTGCGCCATTTAGCACAAATTTCAGAAAATTTAGACAAATGAACCAATCAAAATACCACATTTTGCGAAGAAAAAGCCGATTGAAATAAAAGAGAGCCTTATTTTACTTCCCGTATTTGCGTCACGTCCCAATGACCCCATGTGGTCTAAGTACCCACCGGGAATTAGAGAGTATAGTTGTAGGTCTGGTTGATCTGCTAGTACACACATGAAAACCAAGATTGATAACATTTGAAAAAATAACTGCCTTTAAAAGAAGTTTAATATGAATAGATAATATGTCACGGAAGCATATTTTAATCATGTTTGCCATGTTTGCAACGTAAGAATTTTCATATTGCCATTATTTCTGTAATTGTTCAAGTCAGATTTAATGTATTTATGGTAACAACAGAAATGATGTTTTTTTCATGCGAACTTGAACCTGACTGTTGGTTGACGTGAGTTTGTCCTTTTTAAGGACTATTCTTGTTGATGTTTTAATGCTGTTTTAATGTCACACAAGTTTATATCTGAGCGACAAAAAGTATTTTGGCTACCATTTGATCTCACAATGGGTGCATCTTTGGATTTCAAAATATGAAAATTATTTGAGCATAAATGACCTTGTGCTTACCACAAATATTGGTTTTCATTTATATTTAATTTATTCACATATTTTTATAGTGAGATAGTAGGAGTAATGCAAAGTTGTGCATTTTGTGACATTTTAATGACTTTTTTGAATATTAAAAAAAAATCAATGTCCCTATTAAATTTGCTTCAATTTGATACAAATGTTGATACATTTTGCAAACAGTGATGTTTTCGTGACCTTTGACTTCGTGGCAAGGTCACTAAAGTTAATCGGCAAAAATAGCTCATAGAAATGTCTCATTTGATTTGCCGGATCTTATGTTGTCGCCCAAAATTAACATAAAATGCACACGAACCTTCATTCTCATACTCTAACCCCCTCTGACTTGATTTCGTTTGCAGAAACTTTTTCAAAATGGCGTCAAAAGTTTGTTTCAAGAGAGTTGATCGTCCAGTCTTGTTTAGATATTGCCTGATTGTAGCACAAATACGTAATCATACATTAATGCAATACTTAAATAAAACAACTTTTTGCATGATATATTATGGTCCAGCGCATTCAACGAAAATTGTATTTCTACTATTTAAATTTAAGTTTTTAATTCAATAATACATAAATTAACTGGTGAGACTGAATAAGATTGGATGATTCTAACTATTTGATGAAAAATGTTAATCATTTTCAAAAATTATCGTCATTATATGCTATATCGTCATTAAAAAAAAAATCTGTAATTAAAATCAATAGTCAAGGCAAGTCTGTAATTACCAATTTCATTCTTCATGTATCCCAAATATCAAGATATCAGGTATGAGAGGGCAAAACTTTACTGAGAACACGAGTTCCATTGAATCATCATTGTCTTTACTGGCTATCTGATTCCCTTTCGGTTCATGGCAGATATTTGACATGTAAGCCAGTGACATAACAATGCTGATGACCGGCCACGAGGTTTGTATAAACAGGTGTTATTAT
>JXSR01S011934.1:18929-34976 GCA_000969725.1 Ophiothrix spiculata | reverse complement strand
CTATCAATGGGTGTGTGCGTTACAAGTAAGACGAAAAACAGACCGTATCACCTTGGAAGGCAGCGTTATGCTGTACCAGTACAGATGCATTCTAGAAGCCTTGAAAATTACATATTGCAGTTATCGCCCACTGCACGCTACACCGCGGCCTTTGCATTGCTAAACCAAGTCGGAGATCTCTAACCAGGTTTAATTGACAAACAACACAAGTGTATCTACCGGCCACGGTCATTCTGACCAATCAACGCTGTCCCAGTATAACCTGATTAACAAGGCATTTGGTTGTGTCTTACGTGTTTTTTTCAATGGAACCGATCAGGTCTTTTGAATTATTGTATGCTAATGAGTATGGTGTCATGAGAACGAGAATTTCATGATCTTGATTGACATGTTTGTACGAAGTTAATAGCTTAAAGGATGCGAGCGTGGTGGGCCAATGAAAGTGGGTATGTCGTAACTCCTTGGCACAGGAAATTTAAAACTGAAATAGCGTGGGAAAACCGAATGAGCTGACCGGGGTCTTGTTACAAAATATACCTAGTCAGGCTTACCCTTTGGTCTTTTGAGTTCACAAAAAATACCACATGAAAGCTTAATAAATCAGGAACAAAATGGTAAATGTACGAAAAAAATCGGCTGGTTAGTTTTGATACATTTATCTTGGTAAGTTATCATCCTATACCCAGAACACGGGAAGATATTTTGGGTTCATGCATCAATTACGAGCGTTGTGTGTGCATTGTATAGGAAATGTTGCCGATAACTGCAATGTGGGTAAGAGACCACAACGCTCACCTCCGTCGTGCTCGTATAATACGGAATTCCTGGAAAATCCGGATGTTGAGTTCATGCATTGTCCGGCAAAACTTTTAGACATGAACCCTATCGAGAACACCCGGGTAAAAGAAACACGTCGAATGAACAACATAATATTAACCTGCTGTTTTATAAGAGTTTCGATGGACTGTGCTTGGTGCTTTGGCTGAGATACCATAATAGCTCTCCAATCACCAATGGAAAGGATGTCATGGAGAGTACAGACGCTTAACGTTGAGGAAAGGGGAAATGATGATTGTAAATCACCAGCTGTAAAATGTCAATATTCAAGGTATGAAAGAAAATATGAAAAATTCAATTTCCTTTATTCCGTTTCATTGTGTACGGTTTAGGATCTAGTTTACCTAATGGCTTGTACCGTCAAATTTCCTATGGTCTCTGACTTCAATGAGCTTAAAAGTGCCCTTATACATTAGAAAACACTCATACTTAAAATCAGTACATACTGAAATATGGCGCTTATTCAAGATAGAGATTATTGAAAAAAATTATTCTATATTCAGATATTAAATTTAAAGTCTGTATTTATTTCAAATATAATGATTATTTGTCTCATTAATAACGATTTGTATAGTTTTAATATCAAAAATACCAATATTTCTTCTGAGCTTTCTGAAACCAATGTCAATGGTTCCCTTTGAGGAATTGCGTGTTAATTTGATCAGAGCCACGTATTGCATTATTATTTACAATTCTCACATGTAATACTCACTATTTGCTTAACTACGGACTATTTTGTTATTAATTTAATATGTACAATTCATGAAGATAAAAATAAGTTAAGCAATAAGCATACCAATGTCATTCAATATAGCATGATTTGCGTTGAAAGAAACGGTTGAGGAGTTATGAATACGCCCTATATATGATTGTTAATGTCAAGTCAGTTAGAAACCTATTGCCACCTGGAATGTTGCTTATGAAATAAAATGCAATTAACAGAAAAACGTGAGCGTAATGGATCAGGTAAAAAACCAGTTGGTCTATTTCCCCGCTATTTTTAATGCTTTATTTATTAATTTGTAAAGTTTATGTTGATCTTTGTTACCCAGGTTCAAACCAATTAACTCACTGTTTCGAAGACCTTTTAGACATTCTTGACAGTCTTTCAAAGGACACGTTACGTCATGTGGCCGAATTGTACATCAGTTCTCCGAATGCAAGGTAATAATCAACTGTCTTCAAAATATTCTGAGAAATAGGAATCTCCCAATTTTGTTAAACCTTTTTCACCGATTTTTAAATATGTTTCTCGTTATGTCATATTCAATTACTGCAATTCACACTGTGATCAATCTAATTTTACAAATTAATAACGTTTCACAAATATTTCGAACTTTCAATTAATGATATTGTTAATCTAGAATTAAGTGTTTTGTAATGTATTTGAAAAGAATTGAATTGAATACCTTTGTAATAAATCGGCCATTGTGATTATTCATCTGTAAGATTCCCCCAGAGTGCCCCTAAATTTAAGTCCTTCACCTATGTAAGAAAAAATATTGGTCTTTATTGCTCAATTTTCAATAGTGACCAACTTAGTTCCACATGAATTGAAATTAAAAGTATAATATAAAGAAACAAGAACTGTCTTTAAAAAAGACAACACCTCCGGATGAAATAAAATAATGAAGTTGTTGATGTGAAAAACTATATAGATTTTGAAAGACTATTTATGGGTGTTACAAATTATTTATAGCTGCGTCATTTACCTTTTACGCACCGAAATACACGCGCATAGTGCACACTCGCGCTACCCAAGCTATTACCCGGATTACCCTATTTCTAATTACTAAATTAGGCCATTGGGCGTAGAAAAAATCACATTATTCTAAAATTCATTAATACAGTATATAAAAGAAATATATTACTGACTTTTTCAGACCTCTGGATTAAAGCAATGGTCCTTCAGTGGCTAAATTTTAGCCATTTTACTTCTAGCTAAATTTTAGGCACTTCAGATCATAGTTTTGACCAGAGATCTTCAAGTCAGTATACCGTATATTCGTATACCAAACCAGCCGATTACCCTATATCAATTTGGATGTAACTTTGTTAACCAAACATCCAATAACCAAAAGAAAGGTGTCATTTTAAAGCCTAAAATTTCAGCTTTCAGATGAGATCAAAATTTTTATAAAAGGTACCTTTCGATATGGCGAGTCACAAATATAAGTAGGGGCGGCAACAAAAGGAGGGCAAAGAATAAGAACAAAATAAATATCGTGATATTAGAAGAAAACAAATTTTTTAAAGATACCTGACTAAATTAATGCCTTATGTCACCAGGACAATTTGATTTTTGAACAAGATTTTGCTCACTTTACTCTATATTTACTCACTGTCACACCACGAGAGTCAGATGTAAAACCATGGTCACAATAATGCCATACGAACGGTTACTAACTAGCGTAAGGCGTACATATATTTTAAAAACCATTATTTTCCAATTTCTAGGTCTACGACGTTTTGCAGAATAACTGACGTTACAAAGTTCGTGTAATATAGTCCAATAATCGTCAGAACGCTGTTGTATTGCTGTTGTATTGTAACCTTAGTTTATGAAGCTTCAAGACAGTTTTATCATAACTAGGGAAAAAGAGTACACATCATCTTCATGGACAGAGCGCAACATGAACATACAAAGTATATTATAACAATTTTTCTTTTCATTAGATGTAATAAATTGGTTTCTTTGCCCTGTTTCCCCTGTTTTGATTTTAATAGTATGAGATATATCTCTAAGTATACAGCAAAACTTAACCAGCAATATATCGTTGAGGCGCTTGGATCTTTGAAGCGACAGGACGCTCAAGACCTACTGGTCGATCTTGTGTTGACGTCACCTATCCCAGACTCACGTTTGGTAGAAATTGTTCTTATACATGCAATTGGCAAAGGATCAGTTCCATCGAAGGTAAAAAAATCGACTTCAGTACAAAACGATTATTCCCGTACTTAGTATAGACCCTAATAATATTTTATTAAGTTGTATTTGGTCTAATGACAATAACAAAGTGAAGAAGGTGGTTTTATTTAAGAATCAAAGTCATGTTTTCAAAAATATAAGCAGAATTATTTTGCTTATTTTATAGCGGTACATTTGATTTATTAAAAAAGCAATAATCAAAACTATTTTGACCAATTTAGCGGAGATTTGTTTCTCAAAAATAACATCAAACAACAATGTACGGTTTAATTTACCTATAGGACCAAGTTTGAATTTCTTACTAATTTGATTTTATGTCGTTTTATTTAAAGAAATTCTTGGAGATTGTTGAAGGTATGTCTTTTTATCCAGAACACTACAAAGGTATGTAAGTTAGTAATAAGTCTAATAATTGAACTGCCAATACAACCAGATACAAAACAAAGTTTGGTACATCCTTTTATACATAAACGCTGTATAGTTAAGATTCATTCGTGTCGACATTTAATACCGCATCCTGATTCATAAATATAGGCAAGGATAAATTACTAAAGTAATGAGGATACGTTTTTATCTATTTTATGTAATCGTAAAACCAGTTATAAAACCATAGGTTACGTCAAAGTTACTCCTGTCTCGTTTTTATTTTTCAGTCCTCGCACAAAACAACGATATGAGACGAACAACCATTCTTGTATTGGGCGCACTTGCAGAAGATATATGGAAAGCAGGATTATATGAAGAGGCCGAGCATATTGTTTCTCGATTAGAAGAGAAACTTGGAATTCATGGTAAAATATTCTTTATTTACTTCTGTATTGACCTTGCCTTACAAGTTACAAATCATTTGTCGATATGCATATATAATTTCCGTAATTTTCTTTTCATGTTTTACGATGAGATTAAAGCTAATGCTTGACGTTCAGGTTGAATAAATAAAGTAAATAACGTGCTTGTATTTCTTCCAAAAGTGTAATTGCATTTTGTTTTCAATTACTACAGAAAGATGTAAAACAAATACTGAAGAAAGCCTGTTTTTTTGACTAAAATTGCACTATGATTGAACAACCAAACAGCCTGGAGAAGATTTTGATGAAATAATTACCTCACTTGTAAACAATTCCATTTCCTTTTATTGATAAAGATCCGTGGGAATACCATCAGAAGACTCACCACCTGTCTGGGCCTGAAAAGGACCTGCATTATATGGATACGCTGACATATATAGAAGCACTTGGAAATGCTGGATTAGACAGGTCATTCGAGCATATTGTGAGCTATACAAATAGCAGCATCACACCATCTGTTTTGAAGAGAGCTGGTTTACATTCTCTGCGTAGTTATCACCCCGACAGAGTAAGTAACGGTGTAACGGTGATGAGACGGAGAGTTAAGCGATCATATTGAAAAGCCACCGCGACCTCTATCCCCTTAACCACCCCACCCACCCTATCCACCCCAAAAGGTTCACAACTCATAGTTTTTTAGAAATGTCGTTTGATAAAGGAACAACATTTGCATTTCAATATTTTCTTGTATTTTTAAAAATCTTAGTTCATCAATAAAATCTAAAATGTAGGTGATAACAACAACATCATTCTATGCCTTTCTGTTGACAAGTTAATTTTCCAAATATTAGGCTTATAATTTTTCTTTTCCTTAACAGGGTAGGAAAAATTATCATGAGATTATTAAACTTTGTTTTATTTCATTAACAAAATGTAGGTAGCAAATTTACCGAAAATGACAATAGCTAAACTATAAAATTGACAATAATACATGTACATTATTTTCTTTAAAGTATTATCAATTTTTCTACACTTGAAAGTTATTACAAAAGTGATGATACTACGTCTTGTAAAAATATTCAGCGATTGATTTTATCTTCTGACTTTGTAATTTTTGTTCTTACAAATGTAACAGTAATCATCTTGTATTTCCCTCCATTTCAGACTGGAAGCATTTTGTATCGGAGTGCCATAGAAGATGAAAATGAAAATGTGAGATACGAAGCAGGTTTATTGTATCGTGCACATCCACATGGGAAGAATGGGAAGAGGCAGATGTTTACAAATGTTACAGACACGTGAGTAGTCTGTCGTAGCGTCTCATGTCTGATATCATCAGTATTTATTTTCTGAATTGCTAAAAAACATTTAAGAAACACACATTGTATACTTGTTCTTAACACGACATAAGCCAAAAAATAAAAATAAAAATAAAAATATATAGGAGTACAATTTTGATTGTTTTGTAGATTTGAAAAGCTCTTTTACTGGTTAATAGGTAAATATAAGCACTGAAAAGGGATTCTATATTTTGAAAGTTATCTTTTCCTTTATCTTTTAAACAGTTCTTTGACATCGCTAGTTGAAAGTGAACGAAATAACGAAACTGTATCACTTGAGCACCAGCATCGCTCTAAACGCGGCTTCTTTGATGGAATCGAGTTCAAATTACAAAGCCCATCATATGACTGGCACAAACTTCTTGGTGGAAATAAATGCGGAGCTTCATTCGGACTCACGATTATGAATGTTTTGGATCTAAAAATAGGTAAATATACAACATTATTATACATTATATACGAGAACAAAGTTGCACATCTAATTTATTTCAAATTTGTCCGACTTTTTGTACATATTATGATTAATAATTAGCACATTTCAGGTTTCAAATACAAAATTAAATAAAATTGTACGTAATTTATTTAGGTGACTGTAGGCCTGTTTTAAAGAAACGGAAGTATTTAACAAAATATGCCAATCAAGATTTGCTATCTTGAAAGATGTCGTTGGTTGTGGCTTTCTATTTTGGTGCTGACGTCTTCTTTCAAATGTCAATGGAAACAGGTGATATAGTTTTACATAACACTAAAATCAACTGAATGCTATTTCCACACACAGTTGACAATTCGTAAGGAATTTATGTGAACCCCTTTAATATTTAGGACATCTTTGAAATCATATTTTCCTGTTAGACTTGATGACATATTAATTTGACCTTTACACTCTCTTACAGCACCTCTTAGTGGTCACCTAAAGATCGATTGTTTTAATGAAGCATTTGCGAGAGTTCATATGGGTTTCATTGGCACAAACGTTGACCTGCTACTTATCAGATTTTGCTTCAGAGGAAATGCAGGGTACAACTTAAATATCTTACAGGTATTAACAATTTTGAATGAAAAATACAACATAAAGATATTTTAAACAAAGGGAAAAATATTTCGTTATTTTGGGAAGACAACCTGAATGATCAGCTCTAGTTTTCTGCAGCAATTTCGAAAAACAGTTTTCCCGAAGGTGATGTAACAAAGAAGTATCGTAACAATTTATGATGTAACTAAAACAAAACGCTCCTTTAAACAGGCATTTTGCATGTACTTTGAAGAGTATAAGGAAAATGTAGTTTTAATATAGACACTAGTAGAACTATGCATTTTCTTTTTTGTAATTTTCGCAAATGGACTTAGAAATTTCTTTATTGTATATCACTCCTGTCCTTCCCCATTGCCGTGAAAGTATAAAGTAGATTTATTTTTTTCCTAAAATAAGCCAAAAGCCAAAAGCTACAAGTGAAATTGAAGGTACAAGGAGCCAATTTATCCTTCACTTATAGATTTCGCATTTGCTAGCACCGAGCTAAAAGTGATATTTTTAGGTAGCAGGTGTTCTCAACCACCAAGTTGTTTTTTTATAAATAAGCCTGAACAATGGTAAAACAATAATATTGTAATCAGAGTATTCCTTTTCATAGGAATTTGGTGTTAACAGTATCAAAGACGCCGCTAAGATATACGACATATTTGTTGGCCGCATTGTTGGAAATATCAAAAAAGGTGTTGATGCCGTGAGAGAGTTGATCAATGGTGAAAACAGTCTGCCAGATTTATTTGAGCGGTTTGTCAACGTGATCGAGGATATTCCGGAAAATCTTGCTGTGAGTTGTACTATATCATTAGGAGTGGGCTATAAATGGGTGATTTTTCAGTTTGCCTTGTCAACAGTTTTTTTGGATTGCACTTGACCTATCTCAACTTGAAATGACAAAATTTTTGGTTATAGGTCAAAGAAAAAAGTGTGCTGCGCCCTCTAGTGTCAGTGTGTCGCCATAGTAAATATATGTGTATTAGAGAAGAAAATGCTTAAAATCTAAAAATCTTTTACATTTTGAAGCAATTTCAATGTTTTAATATGTGTAAATAAGTTATGAAATCCATGTTAAGAGTTTTCATGACTATTAGACATTTCGTTGTCGTAAAAATTGACGTTTTCCTTCAAAATTATGTGTGAGGGCGCTTTTAATGATTATGCGCAAAAGAAATTGCTTTTGCTAATTTTAAGGTAGCAGCTGCCAAGGCGGTATCAAGTTTGATCTGCTTACAAAATTTGAGCCTTCTATCTACTTTAGTTTGTCAGTTAGACTCGTTTAAATACGTCAATAATAACCCTATGTAAAAGCATAGGGGTCAACAAACTTTTCCCTATACAAATGTATAGGAACATTAAAATAACGTTAAAATGGGTACTACGATCAAACTAATTATAGTACAAGGCTCAAATTTCGTGGGTAAATTAAACATCAGAGTATCCTAACATCTGCATACTTTAATTTACATAAAATTGTACAAATTGCGCATAATTGCAAAAAGCGCCCTCGCTTGGAATTTTGACCAAAAACGTCAATTTTCAGGAATACGAAATGACTAGGGTTTACAAAAACTTCATATTTGTGTTCCTTTGACTCCACTTGATAACCATTGACCCATTCACAAATCAAAAAGATCAAGAATTGTGAATTAAAAAACAATTTTTGTAAAATAAACAAGAATTTCTCTAAAATGACATACGGTCACAAGAGGGCGCGGCACACTTTTTTCTTCGACCCAATTAAATTTTTTTCTCCATTTCATGTTGAGATAGATCAGTTGCAATGCATAAAAACTGTTGACAGATAGAAATTCTGAAAAAAGCAATTTTGACTTGCGTATAGCCCACACCTAATATCATATAATTCCATTCTATATAATTTCATAATTCAAATATTGTGGAAATTGAGTTACACTAAACACCACGTTTGCATTGGCTACATGTTACTTGCTAAAACAATATGAAACGTACATTATGCAATATAAGTTTTGAAACCAGATTGATGATGCAAAAAATTGCACTTGTTAAAACAATTAGAAACATATATTATGCGATATACATTAGGCAATCAGAATGATGATGTAAGAAATTTAATGATATAATTAAACGACTAATAAGTTACACAAATAACATTCTTAAAAAATAAAAAAACTCAAAGGGTATACAAACAAGTATAATTACTTGTTTGTATCCTTGCAGGTATAATAATGCCTTACATCGTTAGACACCATTTGAAGCATTCTGTATACATGTTAACGACTCAATCATAATACTCACGCGAAACAATATTTGTATAATCATATCTAATCTTAGAATTTGCGACAAACTGGTGTTGAAGCTACCAAACGACTTATGCGGCTGGATCCAGAGCAGCTTCCACCATCCATCAAGCATCTTCAAGCCGCAGTGAAGAGAACGGTCGGCCTCTATAATGACATACGGTCAGATGTGATGGAGTTTTACTATGTAAGATTTTAAATACTATTTTGCTATTTTGGTTAGCTACAGTATTTTCCACACATATCATGACACCTTACCATTTTAATCATATGTTGATAACTGCACAATTTCTTACAAATGAGTGACTCAATCTTGATTCTTACGAACTTCTTAAAGCCGGGCAGCTGAATGTAATTCAAAACTTGTTAGTTTTCAGATTGATATGTAGATGATTTTGACTAAGAATTATATGAACACTTTGCGACAACGGGATGTCAATCTCGGCCCAAAACATCACCAGCCCTAAACTTCATTAGTTTGAAATGCAGATTTCGTATAATTGGGGGCCATCAGGAAAAAGATTTATCAGATAGCTGACTGAGATTTTTAGTTTCCTCTTTGTATTTTATGGACATTTACGGCCACAACGTATTTGAATATTGCACATTTTTGGACAAGGGTGTAAATAAATGTTAAAGTAAGGACTTCTTTAATGACCATGACATTCATTAACAGAAATTACATTGTGTACTCCCAGTGTTATGGTATTTATGAAAGTCCTATTAACTTTTTGTAATAGCGATAGCGGCAAAACGCACATCGAGTAAAGCCTATCTGGTCGTGTCTGATTGGAAGACCCAAGATCACTCTTACGAAGAACACAAGAACTAAAGAGCCACCGTATGGCAAAACGATCTTGAAAACAGTATCCAACACTGATGTGGTATATTGGAGCTTTTTACTTGGTGATATTCTATTTTCCAGGCATACAAAATAGAATAGGCAAACAATAACTTTTACGCAACATCACATCAGTTTCACGTTTTATTTTGTTCTAGTCAGGCAGACTTTCACACCGGTATGTGAACTTTATTCTGATTTATCCATCAGTTGTACTTTAAACATTTATCATATGTTTGCATTAAATAGACTATAAGTGAAGCTATTACAGTGATTCTACCAAAAGCGGCTCAAGACATCTTAGACTCAGTTAAAGATATTGCCAGCAATATCCCAAAACTACTCTCTTCACCTAAGACTGCTATTGGAGCAATACTTAAAGGAGTGATAACGTAAGTATTATCACATATTTCAATATCTCAAGTGATTAAAATTCAACCCAAATCTATCATAGATTTATAAATGATAAATAAATCAAATACTGGAACTTACTTTTGCAACTATGCGACGTTGCGACCATAACCAATGGTCTTCAACAGGCATCTGAATCCTGGGGATGATCACGTCTATCATAGATTACTACCGAAGAAGCTTTATTTCTTGTCAGTGCCATTAGAGATAAATTTGGCTTGTCTGTTTGATATGATGTTTACTTTGACCATTGACCATAACCCAGTCAACGCACATGATGCAATGGAAATTTGTTGAAACAATACCATATTTGATTTAGTAACCTCATAATAATAATAAACAAACCACCATTATTTTTCTTTTAAAATGGGCAAATGACAATAATAAATATGTTAAAAATCAATTTCTTTCATTACTTTTATTTGTGTTCAGAATTAAGTCAGCAGTGGATTCCGTACTTGATGCCAAGAACAGAACTGAAGAAGCAAGTTTTTTCCTTGAAGGTAAAATTATTGTATTTATTTCAAATCATGCAATTTCTCCATGTGAGAAGAAAAGAGCATTACGACATGTAGCCATTTTTGCTAGAACTTGAATGAACAACTTTGCATTTTAGATTTAATCAAAGCCCAACCAACTAAAGGCTTTACGTCAAAAGAAATTCGCTTCTCCGAGTGACATTAGGTCTCGATATTCGCTCTGGTATCTATTTTGCTAGACCTTGAATGCTCTTGTATAATCCCAGTGAACACCAAGGCATTTTAGATGTGTAATCGAAGCTCAACCAACTTAAAGATTTGGTCCAAAGAAATTCGGTTCTCTGAAAGACATTAGGTCTCGATATTCGCTCTGGCCTTTTCGCTTAAATGGAGAGCGAATGGCATTTACTATACTTGAATATTAGTTAAATCGATGTTACTATCGATTCAACTGATCGTAACATCGACCTAACCAATATTCAAGCGTTTTAAGCAATATTTCTCTCAATTACAGAGAATAAGCCAGAGCGAGTATCCAGTAAACATCAATTAGTATTAATACGTAACCAAACAGCTGTTTGAAAGTACCAGATAACTTAACAAGCAATGGAATCTTGGTAAATTTTTGAACGCAGTTTGCCAAAGGAAAAAAAATCATCAGCCGACAAAGAGCGCATTCTTCACGAAGGAGTTGAATGTTATAAGCATTATATAGACCAGCATAAAGTGCAATTCATTCTTGTATTTTTTTTTTCAAGCGAATCGTCCATATTGGTGGGATTTACCGACAGTTTTGAAAGAAATTGGCGATCAGTTAAGTGCAGCATTATCTCACGTACTGCCTGACCTAACCAAATGGGTCGAAGAAGAAATCAAAGGACCTGACCATGTTAAGAAACTTACCGGAGGTGCACTGAACACGGTACTTTATCTATTCTGTCTAATTGTTCTTTTTAATATTTCAGTGCTTTAAATGTTTCTTCTTTACGAATTTAAGCTAAAACTAACGAATTTCATACATTGTCGATCAGTTGCCAATTATACACAATGTTGAAAAAATAATATTACTTTATATTTTTGACCAATTTTCTATGTTCAGAGGGAACTGCGATTGAAAGTTAAACAAGAGATAGAGGACATAATATCCCTGGTTATCGGTCCCATAGAACCTCTTAAAGACCTGCTACGACCATTTAATGAATTGTATGGTCTTGTGTTTGACACCATTAAAGCGGTGAAAGAAGCCTATCAGACATTGAGAGATGGGTAAGTGTATACCATACAAACTTGGATTCTAAGGAGACCAAGATTACTTTTGCACCGGTTTCTTTTCATTCTTTGTTATTGCAAAAACTACTACATGTCCAGATCACTTTTATAATCATGGAAAGGAAACTTATAGAAAAAAGATCATTAAATATTGTAATTTGTATACTGACTATTCATGAAAACACAATAAAAGCAACGAAAACAAAAGAGAATCATTTTGTTTCAAAATAATTTTGTTATAGATACCGCAAGTCAAGGAGTTTAATCAATAAACTGTTTGGCCCCAAAGCCCATCATCGTTTTCCAAGAACATATCGTTTACAAGGTGGAGGTTGTGCATCTGACGGGTTCTATCCAACTGATACAGATGGCGTTTATGATGACCAGGGGGTCGACCTTATCTTCAGTGAACACTCTGATGTAAGGACGTTCATGTTATTTGATTTTTTTTTATTATGAACTGTGGTGATTCTGCAACTCCCGCTGTTGCTTTCATTGTTGTAATGGCTGCTGATAGAATGATGATGATGATGATGATGAGGTGTTTGACGAGGACGATAATGATGATGATGTTGTTGATGATGATAATGATGTTGTTGTTGTTGATGATGATGATAATGATGATGATGATGATGATGATGATGATGATGATGATTTTCTTTCACTTTTTTGCTGTTTTAGGTTGTCTGCCCCTTTCCTGGAGATATCCGCAGAACGCCAGACAAAGCTAACCAAGTTGAACTTTACGCCAAAGGAGGATCATTTCGAAACACAGTCATTATTATTTCAAATGTTATTCCTAACGATACGATTGAGGATAATAACCTTCTTCAGGTAAATTTCATAATACCTGAATAGAATAAGGTCTAAAGCAGAAGAAAAAACGATTTAAAGTGTAAACAACAAAAAATATGAAAAATCGAGGTTGTATTCAGTCAATATAATGATACCTTTTCTTCCATATTTAATTGCATTTCTGCTCATAACTGCATAACTAATTTTATGGCCTGTTACAGTACACAGCTTAAAAAATCCAAATTAAAGAACAATAGTCATTCCTAAACTGGACATCGCAAAGAAAATTTTACCATTCCGTTATCTTCACAGGTTTCTGCTGGTCAAGTAATCGGTAAAGCCTCGAGGTCACCACGATGCTCCGGCTCATATAATCACATTCATTTTGCAATAAAGAAAACAAAGAAGAATAGATTTGTAGAAGTTTTGGATAATCTCCTTGGCGACGATGACCCGACAGCTGAACAAGCAGCCGATTCAGAAGGATATATGGATCCAACCAGCTTCTTGGAGAAACGACCAATCGAGGCACCTCGGTGGATCCAAGATTGTGACGATTATAGACTGGTTGTTCTGGTAAGACGCAAACAACACGCTTAACTTTAGTTTTTGTGATCTTTTGCAGATGGTTGCAAACCATTTCTCTACATGAAGAGCTTGTTTCCAAAGGGCCTAAATCCACTTTAAAATTGAGTTATTGGTGCCATAGTGTATTATTATAGTAGTAGTTTAACGGAATCAAGCCATTTTCCCCAACAGTTGCTTTCATTGAGTCTACAAGTACACAAAAATCTGTGTTTGTTTCCAAAATGGCATAAATCCACAACAGTTTGTTTCCATAAGGGCCTAAGTCCATTTTAGGGTGGAAATAAAGCTTTCAATAAAAAAATAAGAAATAAAGTTTTGATTTCCATAAGTGATGTCACTGTAGTGAGAGGACCTATCCCTAACTTGTTAAGCAGTAAGAACTCACAAATAAATTAAACATGACAAAGAAATTATCCTTTTGCTGATTTTCAGATGGATTAAATTCAGGCCCTTTTGGAAATAAACTCTAATGAAGAGATCATTCCCAAAAAGAACATAAATCAACTTTGGGTAAAAAATTAGTTGTTAGTGCAGTAGTGTAGTGCTATAGAAGTAGTTTCATGGAACCAGACTATTTTCCCCAGAAATTGCTTTCATTGAGCTTACCAGTACGCAAAAAGCTCCGTTTGTTTCCAAAAGGGCAAAATTCCACAGTTTATTTCCAAAAGGGCCTAAATCCACTGCCTAGTGAAATTAGAGCTTTACATAAAAACGAACAATGAAGTTCTGATTTCCTTGAGTGTTGTCACTTTAGTTAGGGGACCAATTATTAAAATGTAAAGCAACAACTTGAAAAGCAATTTTGCGCAACAAGAAAAAACTTTTTGCTGGTTTTCTCAAAAAGTACTCAGATGGATTTAGGCCCTTTTGGAAAAAAAACTCTTCACATATTGACAATGGTTTAAGACCATCCTATTGGAACTAGTACCATGGGTTTGAAACTTCCTAAATCCTAAGTAGAGCAGATTACAATGAAGAACCCTCGGGGCTTTATAAAACGAAAATGACATACATGTACTAACATAACAAGAGTATCGAAAGTTCAATGTGCATTCAGTGTAAAAGAAATAAGAAAGGAATGTCATTCAAAAAAATATTGTTTTTTATCTTAAAAATACTAGGGCTCTTTAGTATGAATTTTTAAATTTTTTATGAACACACTCGGGGATTTCGGCTGTTTATTGATTTGCACAAAACACAGTAATACAATTTTGAGCTACAAACCATTTGCCACGAATTTCTTCATCAGAGAAAAAAATATCAACGCTGTTATTTCGTAAAACATTAACATTATAAATCTACATACTGTACTCAAATGAAACATAATTTTTATATTCGATAAAGGGTAAAACTATAAAAGCCGGTTCTGTGCTTGGAGGTAGTGAAGGAAAGAATGAATCAACATCACCAGAACGCGAACCTATGCCAGATCCAAGCACTACTCCTGTGAATACAGCCAAAAGAAAACCACTACCGTCAAATGATATCAGCGATACGGCAATGAACGGTGAGTTATATACACACAAAGATATCTAGCTTTTAGAAATTCAAGAACGGTAAAACATTCATTTTTTATCATGTTGTGTTTATAAACGACGAGATGATGTTCGGGTGTTCACATGTTGTTCCTAGTTTTGCACCTACAGTAAGAGTGCAATAACCAAACAATACAGGAAAAGAAAAAAAAATACCACATCAGTCACATTAATAATTTCCATTCAGATCTTAACCAAGTGTCTAAAACATAATTCTGTTTCCTTTTTTGTTGTGTATGTCCATTGTGTATTTTCTTAATGCAGTGCCAAAGAATGAAATTGAAGAAGAAAAAAGCAAACTTGGTTTACCAAAACTATTACCAGGCTTAAACCCGTTGAAGAATTTCAGTCTAAGGAAGCTCAAAATAGGATCAATTTTGGCATTTTTAGACAAACTTGGACTAGACGAAACGAAAAACCAATTGATCGTTGTCATCAAGGCTATACGAGTAAGTCAACATTATTAAAGGAGGGTGTTCAATAAGTTCGTGTTCAAATTGATATCAGATAAGCAGTTCATTGTGATACGTTATGTAGATCAACTTTATTGATGAATACATAGAGAGTTTCAAAACCTGTTTTTATTGAACAGAAACTTGCCAATGACAGGTTTTTGAGAATAGTTTTTTTTTTAAACTTAATAGACATACATTGACCTTAAGTGGCACAGTTCCCAATTCATGACGAAAGCTTTTGAGTCATACGAAAGGGCTTGACAAATATTGAGTCATGATTCAAAGATAGATGTATTATAATGTATTGAATAATGCAGAAAAATTGCGCCAGGGCCTATACTATTATAAAGACCACTTCAAAGAAGGTAGTTATGCATTTTATCTAATATTTTTGCGTCATGACTCAAAATACATTTCTTCATGGCTCTTGCGTCAAGCCCTTTCGTATGTCGGAAGATATTCCGTGTTTATCTCCTA
>JXSR01S011934.1:0-18208 GCA_000969725.1 Ophiothrix spiculata | reverse complement strand
CAATTAACTTTTACGTTTTATACCATATCTGTAAAACTATAAAGAATTTAGAGGTGAGTAAATTTTGGATTCATGATCAAAAAAAAATATGGGATCCTATTTAACATGAAACAATGTACTACTTCTGGTTGAGCCGAGGGGATGAGAATATGATCGGAACCTACACCTTTGATACTTTCCAAATATTCATCAATTAAGTTAACTACATACGACATTAATAAAAAAAAAACCTCCTGCTACCTTAGGCCACGAACTACTTGATCACCCTTCGTAAGATGTATATAATTACTTAAATTCTGTTTGAAAGTTTTTCACTTTAGCTATTTATGGTGACATTTAATAAATACTCAACGCATTTTCTTCTCTTCATCAAATATATAATCGAAATGTTTGCAAAAAATGCTTAAATCCGCTTGCTTCTTCATAGTTGGTCGATTTTGATGCGTAATGGAAATTCAACCCAAATCGTTTAGCTGAAAACTATGAGTTACAAGCATAATTTAGAGAGAAGCAAACAGATCTTATATTTTATAACTTATAGGGAGGTCAATTAATATAGGACGTACAACCAATTTTATCTTATCATTGTTGAATCTGATATTATCAAGTATTGGTCATCTCGAAGAATGGTGATCATAAAACTTGGATTTGTAGGGCAAATAATTGGTAAAAAATTACTTAAATTTAAGCAAGTAAGGAAAATTAGGGAAAATTAGGGAAAATTAAGGGAAATTAATTTGATTGAGGCATCCGTTCGTACTTGTCTAGGCTGCAAAGGCTTATCATTCCACACATTCATGTTATAATCTTCGCGATCAGAAATAAAACAATGATTTTATTTCAGATACATTTCTGAAAGAACATGAAATATAGTACGTACACTTTGAGAGAAATCGTTTCAATGTTCTTAGTAATTTGTGTCTGATGATTTTCATGTAAATCTGTGTCTAAATTTTCTTACTTCATCAACTGTCTACATCCAGGATCTCATCAGTAATAAGCCATGCGTTTTACCGGAGTCCTTGACTGAAGAACAGCTTAAGATAGAGTTGCAGCAACGTGGGCTTAGTGCTAGCGGATCAAGGAGTGAACTGATTGCAAGATACAGACAACCAGAGGACCGTAAGCCTAGCATTGTTGTAGTATACCGTATACCGACCCTCAGTTAAAGAGTCATTTAGTGATAAGTCAATCTAGAATGTTATAGAACCAAACATTCTCCACGCTTTTGAGGTTTTTTTTACCGTAAACTGTGGTGACTTTGAACGCCGTTGTGACTTTGAACAAAACTTTGACAAGGACGTTCGGGAAACATCGCCTAATGGTGATTTGTAAAGAATTTCAACCATCAGTTGTTGATAGCTGAAATCCTGTACAAACCATTATAAGGCGAGATGAGTCGTTCCCGAACACAAATAGTGTTCAAAATCACCCTGGCGAAGTTTACAGAACTTTTCTGCAAAATTTCTGAAAAATGTTTATACAAACAATTTTGTATACGGTATATTAATTACGATTGGATCACAATAAGGTTGTGGGAACTTATATACTCATAAAATGAAACCGAAATGTCACATTTGACGATGCAATGCAACATTTGACGATACATTGAATTTTTTAGTTATACATGTTTATTTTGCGATTTTCGGTAGAAGACAAAACAGGACAAGATCTGGACCGATTTCATGAAAACAACTTACGACCATCTTAAGAAATTCATCTTATCTTTGACCAAATTCAACCATATTTATCATAACGTTAAGAAGGAAATGATAATAATTAGGTTTTGAAAGTCAGTTATGTCTAAGATTTTTCACTTATCCAAACATTAAAAACGGATTAAGTGAGGTCACTGTCAAATTCTGTTTTAGCCAATCATAAACAACTTACTCATTGCATGTGATGGTATAGGCCTTATTAAATTTGTTTATATTAAACAACCTACTCAAAGGATTTTGTTGAACTAAATTTTAGAATGGTCTATTAAACATGTGCTCTGTTGCATGTGTTTAGGCGGAAATGAGAAAAGATGACATTGAATTCAGTAGAAAGAGGACAAAATAAGTGCCAAAGTTTTCAATTTCTTCGTAAATGAGAATGCTTGGACCTAACGATCTGGTTCTTTTTTTCAGCATTGCAAATTGACGGCACGTTTTGATATATCCAACTTTAGACATTCAAATATTTGTCATTGCTCCAATTAAAGCACATTAACAACCAAAAAAAACCCATGTTATAATATAAATAATCCTGGGAAGGTGGAACTTCAACTGATCAATATTTGACATCATAACAGCGCTGGGTTTCGTGTTCTTTCTATTATCTCAAGCAATATCATTGAATAAGGACAAATAAAGCCAATATGAACGTGGAGCACTACAAATTTGCACGAATAATATCCCGCAATTGTGGTTTGTAAGACTTGTGAAGAAGATTATTAATGTTGATAATTGTTTGTTCTTTGTGCTCTTCTATCTTGCAGGTTGTCCATTGCTACTTCTGTCTGTTCCTGATAACATATATTGTCGATTTGATCCGTCTTGTCTTGGCCTGGAATGTTGCATGAATATCAAACTGTTTATGATCAGCTTATCATTTAAGATATATGCAAGAATCGATCCATGCCAGTTGGAATTTGTGTTTGGTGTAAATTCTTGGAAACACGTCATCAGCTTCAAAGAATTTGTAGAATGGGGTAAGCTGACTAACTGGAGCCTAATTTAACATTATTTTTAAGTGATATTAAATAACTGTTCACATTTTGTGGATACGGGTTCACATATATAAATATATGTTTTAATATTCATGCAATACAAGAAACTTTCACACAAAAAACCTTAAATAAATGATATATTTATTTTGTCTGCTTTTCTTAGAAATAGAGCGGGATTTTAAAGTTCCCTTAGACGTTCCTCTTGTGGATGACACACAGCTTGTTTTAAGGTTAGTATAAAATATGACGCTCTGTATCAAAAGATGTAAATGATAAAATAATGAGACGAAATGGTATTAATTATATACCTAATATGTAGATTCCTCCTGTGATTTGATTGGTTAAACGTCAAGTTCGTAAACCATGATAATGAAAATATTATACATTCTCGATGTATATAATGTATAATATTTTCAGCGACAGGGTCTCCATATTTGGTATATAAAACAAATATTGACTCTTTTTGTTCGGAATAATCCTAAAGTTTGAGTTATATCTTTTCGGTGATCTCAGAATCAGGATTCTGCCCTGGGTAATCTTAGCCATGCCACTCGAAGTGGTCAATTTATATATATTCTGTTCATAAGTACAGGAACAATTTGCTGTTTTGTCTCAACGCAATATGCGCTATCGTTTGCGTAATATAAATGTGACAGCCAGATAAAATAACGTTATCAAATTGGGATGTGTATAGTTTTTCACAGTATGAACGAGAGTGTATTATAAAAGAAATTGGGTTTTATTGAATGATGGTTCTGTGATTTTTCTTACACAGGGTTGGAATACAAAAGAATTTAACTCTTCTCATACTGAACGTTGGAGTAGGATTCTGTTCTACAGTGGATGAAGATGAATGTCTTTTATTTATCAATATCATGAAAGACGCCGTTATACTTCTTCCAATATGCCATGATAATGGAACTATTGAATGGCCTGAGAGTAAGTATATGAGATCATGTTCTTTCTAAAACACAAAGTAAATAGCCGCTTCCTAGCCAAAACACAATATTGCTTTATTGTGAAAACAACTTTGCACGAATAGGAACCAGGCATATGCCGTTGTTAAATTATTATTGTACGAATTACTTACATTTTGAAATGGAAGCCTTAATGTATTTTATTTAAAAAAATCTTATATTTCAGTAAATCTGAGTGATTATTTTAACCGAGAGGCTCTCAAAAATGAATTGAAGGAACAAGCTGAACAACTTTTGGAAGCAGGTATTGAACTTGCTTTAGAGGCAGCATTAAGAGAACTAGGATTGCCCGAGGTATGATTTGCTAAAAGTGATGATGATGATGATGATGATGATGATGATGGCGATTATGGACGAGATGCTCAAGATGGATGAGATGGACGAGATGATAGAGATACACGAGATGGATGAGATGGACGTGACGGAAGAGATGGACGGGAAGGATGAGATAATGGGACGGCCGAGATGAACGGATGAGATGGAATGGATGAGAATAATGGGCAGATTGATGATGATGATGATGATGATGATGAGATGGGATTGATGAGATGGATGACGACGACGTATGGACGACGTAAACGATGAACCATCGTCGATGACGGTTAAAATGACATCGAAAATAATTCCTTAAATGCAAAAAACAGGATTTGCTTGACGGTGGTGAACCTTGCCCTAGACCAAAGACTTTGACAGATGCCAGACTCAATGTTCAATTACAAGAAAGGGGTTTATCAACAGAAGGCTCAAGAGAAGATAGGGAGCAAAGAATTGCCTTAGATGATAGATGTGAGTTGATATTTGCAATTTCTTCGTCGTAGGGTAGTACCAGATGATAACATTTCTTATGAGATAAGCTTTTTTCAATATCCATTGGTCATGTAACTGTGATTTGATATAAATTTCGTTATCTTAAAAAAAAAAAAACTTGATAAGGATTGAAATTGCAGTGATTCTTTTTCAGCACCCTAAGAAAGAATTCTTTAGGCTGATAGCCAAGGATAACCCAAGAAAGCCTCTAATGAAGCTTATTTCCATTGGGGTCCTAGATCTTTCTTAATATTCAGTTTTAGTACAGGAGGAAAACCGGAGGACCCGGAGAAAAACCTGCGGAAGCGAGCATGGACTGAAAACTAAATGCACATAAGGCGCCGGTCGCGGGACTCGAACAAGGGACCTCATTGGTGCAAAGCGAGGGAAATACCGCTACACTAACCGGCTTCCCCTAAAAACCTCACTAAACGTATTATCTTGTTTATGAGTTTATAAGAATAAATATAACTTGATTTCTATATATTTGTTTACAGCTTGTTCTATACTCGGCAGAGATATTACTTTGCCAACTCTGCCAAGCAATATTGCCAAGGTTTTATACGTGACGTTGAGTGACAATTGCCTTAGAATTGATGCCTGTTTAACTGTCAGTTTACAATACTTCATGCGAACATTTCGTGCATTCCTGGAATTGGATCCCTGTCAATTTACATTTTCAATTGGTTTTGAGAGTCTCAAATACGAACACCTACTGTTTAGTTACAACTGGGGTAAGCATACATACATTTCTACAATTTTAAATAGGATTTTTCTTGAAAAAGAAACTGAATTTAGATTAACTTAATTAGACTAATCGACAATCAACAGTAAAGCTTAACACAGAGCGCAATAGTGTTTGTTTGACGAAAATAAGACATACGGTTGTCAAGATATGCATAGTTTTTTAATTCTTTGTAATCTATCATTTTTGCCAATATATTGATAGAAGTCAAAGATCAAAAATAGCAATATGTGCTTAATAATATTCATACTGAACATATCATATCAATATCTTATAAATAAAGCTTCATCATATTGCAGTTATCGTCCACTGCACGCTACACCACAGAGTAAAAGAGATGACACTAAGCTCAAAACACGGCCCAATCATAGAGTAGTATGTGGACAAAAACGAATATTCATGAGTTAGACTGCTCAAAAGACTCATCAGTAAATAATCAATACATGTATTAATAACAGTTTTCACGCTAGACTAATTTCATGATGTCTTACATGAAGGATGAACAAGACGAGGACGCATTTTGAAGAATGCTGCACAACTTGCATTCAATTAAGCGTAATACACATCAAGGGCAATGTCAGGATTTATTTGAGTAGGATTATTCATAATGCGTCCTCGTTTTTGTAATGGGAGCCACTGATCACGCAATCAGCCAAGAAACGTTAACCAGCGCCTATTGAGAAATGGTAATCAAATGAGCTATGAAGTATATGGGGATAAAGTGTCAGGGGCCTGGCTACACGGCGATCTTTGCATTGCTAATACAAGCCTACGTGTTTTTTCAATGTACTCTATCAGGTCTTTAAAATTATCGTATGGTAATGAGTATGGTGTCACGAGAACGAGAATTTCATGATCTTGATTGACATGTGTGTTCAAAATTGATAGGGTAAAGGATGCGAGCGTGATGGGCCAATGAAAGTTGGTATTTCGAAAATCCATAGCGAATGTACTGACCGGGGTCTTGTTACAAAATGTACCTAGTCAGGTTTACCCTTTGGTCTTTTGAGTTTACAAAAAATATCACATGAAAGCTTAATAAATTATGAACAAAATGGTAAATGTTCAAAAAAAATCGGCCGGTTAGTTTTGATACAGCGATCTTGGCAAGTTATTATCCTATACCCAAAACACGGGAAGATATCTCGGGGTCATGCATCAATTAGGAACGTTGTGTGTGCATTGTATACGAAATGTTGCTGATAACTGCAATATGTACCACGTTCATTTTACACAATTTTGGTATGAGACTTGGCTAATGTAGGGTGTTTCTATGACCTAAAACATTAACATGTGATCGCCCTTCTAATTTGCATATTTGGAATTTTGAAATTACGATAATTCTCCTTAGCTCTCTGTAACAGGCCCATTTTGATATCATTCAGGACACTTAATTTTGCCTTTAATAGCACATTGAATGACAATCATTTTGTTTCCCTCCTTGAGAACTTTTTTAGATACCAGAATTATTTATTGTGATGTACAAATACTGTTATTTCTGTTTGGTAAGGTAATCCAGATGAAATAGACATCGGAGCATTCAAGATTGGATACACGATTGATAAACTTGACGATGAGAAAGTTTTTGCGGTAGATCTATCAGTCAAAGTGTGCACGGGCCCTGGTAGCTGCATTATGGATGTACCGATTGTCACCGACCATAAGATACCTATACCGCTTTGTAATAGCAACTTCTCACTCGCGTTGCCAGGTATGTATTATCACATTTGGGAAACTTTAGGATATCAAATCGTGTGCCGTACATATTCACCTGAAGCCCGGGGACCGCTCGAGAGATAAAGTGGTACTCATGCTCGTCAGACCACCTCGTCAGACCCTAAATGGCGTAATTGTTGATAGCAAATTGCAAATGGCGTAAGATCAGTGAAGATGGTGAAAATTGCAACCCAAATGGCTTAATGACGTAAGTTTGTAATGACTTTTTGCTAACAAATTAGGGAACAAAAAGTATACAATTTCAGTCATATATTCATTTGCATGAAGTTTTAACCCATTTTGTAGACCTTTTATGATGTCAGATGACCAACCCCAAGTAAAAAGTGACCCTTAATGGCGGAGGTGGCTTGCATTTAAAAACCCTTAATGGCGTAAATTGTGCTAAAAAGTACCCCTTTTTCCAAAAATGTAGACGCCACTGATGGGTCAAAATCAGACCCTCTTACGCCACTTTTTATGATGAGCATGAGTACCATTTTATTTTTCGTTGTAGGACCTTTTCAAGACAACAGTGTGTATTGAATTTGTAAATTAATTTGATGACGATATTATATAGCGAAGATTTTTCTTTTTGTAAGTTCATTCTGAAGCTCACAAAGTTCATTCTACTTTTTATGCATATCTTGGGTTTGCAAAACCAGCTATTTATAAATGTATCAAGTTAATTCAAATATTATCAAAGATTTTCTATTATGTATAAGAAATTGTTTAGAAAATCGAGTACTTGTTTTTATAGGAGGATTTTCGACGTCTGAATTCATCAAGGAATTAGGTCGAAATGCCGCTGAAGAAGCAGTGAATGCATTCCTGCAGTACATTGGGCTGGCGGACAAAATATCGGTCAATAATGTTTGCAATACACAAGCAATTTTAGACGGTCAAGGTGGTGAGTTTGTTAATTTGAAGCTTATCATTAGTCACCAATTTGTTAAAAGTTTAAAATTTTTTATTTATAACTTTCCACCTGATGTAAGATATATTATTATTTAGATTTAAGTTGAACATCTCAGAATGTTAAATCTTTAGTAATGTGCTCTCGGTAGAGATAGTGCACCTAAGGGATATGAGGGAGCAGCTCTGACGATATCGAAGTGCAGGTAGAATATACATCATCGTCGCCATACAGAGATCGACATGAACAAGAACGCAAACTTCAACATCATGCTGTTAATATCACTTTAATCAATGAAACGAACAATAAGAAAAGAGGCCTGGCACTAGGCTTGATCGTAACAGAAACAATCCAATTTTTGTTGCCAAGAAGTTTTAATTTCTGCTCTTACAAATTACGCATAAAGCACACAGGAATGTTTGACGAATTTAAAACTGCTATAAACCATGCACCATGTATAATATGCCCGGGGGGGGATTCTTACTGACGAATGGTATACGGGGGTGCTCAAAGGTTTTGGGGTGCATTTTCGTAATTTTGGGTATTATTGATGGGTGGGATTTCGTCACAGACCCAATGCGCCCGGGATAATATGTTCCGTTTCCTTTCAACAATGTTCAATTTGCCTTGAGAATTTTTCTGTGTCAATTTCATCTAGCATAGATTACTCTCTCGTGTTTCCTACGTTGACATTAATGTGTTCATTCAATGACCAATGCCTTGGTATACGATGCTGTATTGAGCTAGAACTAAGCATTGTTATTAATTATCATTCACAGATTGCTCTCTCACGTTTCCTTCGTTGGTTAGTACATTAACATGTTCATTCAATGACCATTGCCTTGGAATACGATGCTGTATTGAACTAGACCTAAGCATTGCTGTCCTCTCAACCAATCTGTGGTTCACGCTGGATCCGTGTGACTTTGTCATCTCAATGGGCATCGGACAGTGGTCTATGAATCAAACATTATTCCAATACCACTGGGGTAAGTTACTTCAATTCATACAATTAATTAAACAATACGCCATGCTTTCTTAACAAATAAATGACCGATAAAAGAAATGGGTACCTTTTAGTCAGGAACACATAGACACGGTCATATTACATCTTTCATAACACCCAAAAAACAATGTGTTTTAAATTTCATTTTTATTTTGTACTTGTGTGTGTTTTCTTCTATGTATTGTAAGTTTTTTGGTAAAATGTATTGTTTACTTATTGTCATTTTTTATTTTATGTTTCCTTGAGCACTCCTTTGAGGCGCTGGATAAAAAGTTGTTTCAACTTTTTTTAAAACAATATTTATATTATACAGGTGATTCTCAAGAAATCCACATCGGTAAAGCATTGAAGGCTACATTCAGCATTGACAAGCTTTCGGAGGATAAAGTCTTCGTTGTTGATTTTGCATTGTCTGTTTGCTTCCCGGATGATGACACATGTGTACTGCCCTCAATCGATGTATTGAAAGGCACCCGGATTCCTATACCATTGTGTAACTCGAACTTTTCACTGAGTAAGTTTCCTGTGAATCAACATGTTCAATATCAAAGACAAAAGAAAGAAAAGTTGCTTTCGTGGTATTAGTAGCATTATAGAGTAGTAAATGTTTTATGGTATATTGTAGCTTCATTTATATCAAAATCTTTTTTTTTTAGATATTTATCATATTTGATGATACGCTATTTTTTCGCAATGGTTGTGTTTCAGGTGAAACGATTACCGACCTGGTGAACGAAGTTGGAGACAATGCCGGACAAGCAGCTGTTGAGGCAGCACTGAAATTGTTAGGACTCTCTGTATGTCACCTTCAAATATTAATCCTAGCACTACTTTTTATACCTAATTTGTTGTCGGGTAGAAGGAGTATTTTAGTAATAGTTAACAAATTGATCATATTTATGGGTGAGACTTGTAGAGTTGTTAGAAACACTATCTGTAAGTGAAACTCTCTATAAAACCGTTTTGATAATTGTGGTAGAATATAAAGAGACATTGTTGTACGTTTTTAGTTATAATGATCCGATATTAGCAGGGGCGTAACCAGCTTTGACCGTCCGGGGGGCAAGACTCAAGAGCCTTCCCGATTTTTGTACTGGCTTGGGAAAAAAATTTAACGCATGGACAAATTTGTTTATTTTAGCTAAAAAACGCCTATTTTTGGATGAAATAATGGTTTCTTTCTTTTTTCTTTTCTTTTTTCCCTTTCTCTTTTCTCTTCCTTCTTTTTCTTTCTTTTTCTCTTTTCCTTCGCCTTTTCCCTCTTCTTTGCCCTTTTTCTTCTTCTTCCTCCCTTTCTTCCCTTCCCATTTTTTTTGCTCTCCTTCCCGATTTTTTTGGGTCGGGGGGGGGGGGGGGCAAGCTGCCCCCCCGGACACCATCCTGGTTACGCCCCTGGATATTAGAAAAAAAAGTTTTCTACAGTTTTCAAAAAAAAATATTATGATACGGTTTAAAATGAACATTTCGGTTTATTTCAGGAGTACATAAATACAATGGAATGCACACGACCACAAACAATCCAAGACGGCTGGAAGTATGGTAAATATGGTCAAAACAATTTTGTAAGACACAAGCTTTTATGCATGTTAAGTTGAAAGTAAAGTATAAATTATAGATTGCAAGAATTGCAAGAACCATGATACCCCGAAACAAAATTGCTGTTTGTTAAAAATATGATACTGATAAAGAAAATGTGTCGAATTTTCTATTCAAAACTACAGATTGTCCCCGGATGATCAAGCTACCAAAGCTGCCACCTCAAATGATTTGTACCTACCACGAATTGTGTCTTGGAATTGATTGCTGTGTCGAGTTAGATATCAAAGTTGCTACACTGAGTTCAAGATTCTGGTTTATTGTAGACCCATGTCAGTTTGAAATTAACTTGGGATTGGGAATGTGGTCGAAAAATATTACTATATTCACATACGACTGGGGTTCGGAAGAAACTTTTAAACTTGGAAATGCTGTAGATATTGAGTAAGTATATAGTTATAATCAGGCTTGTATTCCCTTTATTGATTCAAATTTCATTTAAGAAGATTATAGTTACAATTAAAATTGTATAAATCCAGATCATGCTCGTGCAATGCAATGCTATGCACGGTATAAATTTGGTCCCAGAGTGTCTGTCGTGACTGCTGCACGACCAGCGTGACGTCAACAATTTCAAGTGTGCAATCTCAAATTTGTCACACTCAGGAAAGTTTGCGACAAGCTCAACAAGCCAATATGTTGATTACTTTGTGGTAGTGATCGTAACAGCAAGTCTGTAGATTAGATTATATTTCTATTCGTAACAGACCATCATAATACGTATATGTGTCGTGCTACATCACGACAGCTGAAAATTGTAATTTGGTGAACGTCTGCCGCAGCTACCATTAACAACAGCAACAGCTACTGTCAAACGACCTTGAATACGTATCATCTAACAAATTAATCGTTGTAACCTGATTTATATAAGTAATTTGTAATCATTTTTTTAAATTTTATTCATTAGATTTAGCATTGACAAAGATGACGGCATCCGATCATTCGTTCTGAATCTCAACTTTGAGTTTTGTGTCGAAGGAGAATGTTTAAACATCGAAGTGCTTGATGGTGTTATTGTCCCCATACCATTCTGTAACCCCAATGCCAGCTTTGAGCTCCCCGGCAATGGCACTATTTCGAATTTCGTAGAACAGCTTGGCGACAAAATTGCAGAAGAAGCTATTCAGGCTGTCCTGCGAAAATTGGGACTTGAGGTGTGCAAATAACTTTTCATATACTTTTAATTGATAATACAGGGTGTATCAAAAAGAAGTTTACAGTGATTAAATTTTCTCCATTTCAAAACGTATTATACATATTCTAAATTTGTTGTTAATTATAAGTAGTAGAGACCATTATCTTTCCATAACAGAAAAAAATACATATGTGCGACAAACAGAACAAAAATTATAGTCAATTTTGTAAATTGTAAATAAAACTGGTTGCGCAAAATCAATAAGAATAAAAACGGATCCTTATGTTTTTCCCTTTTTACGATGACTAGAGAACTTTGACACTTCATGCATGTCAGATTAGGGCTATGTTAACCAAGTGCGACACTTTTTGGCAATTAGTTTTTAAACATTTATCAAAAGATGTCGACCAATTCGTTAATATCTTTGGCTTAAACTAACACTTATGAAAGAGACCTTAGGACATTAAACCAAGTGATATTGGAGAACCATTACTGATTTCACGACAGTTGTGAATTTATGAATCTTGGGAAGTTGTTTTCTTTAATGTGTGGACAGCGAAATAGCCCTGTTAATGAAGTGAAAAAAATGGCAGACAATGGTCAAATATCCAAAGTTTATTCAAACTGTAATTGCAAGGTAAAAATGGATAGGATTTAGCCTCCAAACGTCAGAATTTATTTATTTCGTCGTATTTGATCTTATTTTTAGCTAAAAGATGTAACCGTCACTAAAAATTGCAAGTGTGAAACCAGACTATCTTTGCACAGCTGATTTTATTTACAATTTACAAAATTGACCATAATTTTCGTTTCGGTTGTCATATGACTGTAATTGTTTCTGTTATGGAAAGATAATGGTCTCTACTACTTAAAATTAAAACCAAATTTAGAGAATGTATCATACTTTTCACAGTGGAGTCGCTTTAATCACTGTAAACTTCTTTTTGATACACCCTGTATATCAGCATAAATATAAGGTATTGTTAATACCGGCGTTTAGGTGAAACGACGTATATAGCTCTTGTACTAATCAGGCGACTTGTGCTTCAGATGTCAATGAGATTCAGATAAACACAGTAAGAGAGAATGGATAGAGTATATTGGCTTTAGAAGTGATCAAAATAAAGATTAACTCCGGGGAGTAACCTCAGAAAAAAAGTCGGACGTCGGGTGTGTCATAAATATACATTGCATCCTTAGTTTCCGGGAGTAACTCATCCAACTTTGTCTTGTTATTGGTAACCACATGTTTTCCTTATATCTTATGACAGGAGATTATTACGGATACAGAGTGTGATCATGATTCTTTGTATCCGATGGAAAATGGTGAATATTTTGTAGTTTCAAAGAATCTATCATCTATTATAGTTGTTTGCTAGAAGTAAATCATAGTCATATTATTTTATTTTCCCATCATATATTAAAAACACACAAAATATAAATGTCAATATGAGAAAAAGTGGAGGAGAGGCAAGAGCCTGATAGTGATGTATCCCCAGAATACAAACATAAAGAATAGGTGCGGAAATACACATAAAAACTCTATTCACACAAATACACCCCCTTATCCTATTTCACACACACTCCCACATCCCACCACACATCCTTTGAGTGACAAAAGCATGGTAAATCAACTTTGAAGACCAATAAATTGGACATCATCAAGGACAATCAAAAGGTGTACAAAGGAATTCATGAAGAGCAACATATTTTATGAATTGAAACAATTTGTCTAATTCAATTTTACATACAATTACTGATGCTAAACGCTGAACAGTTCAGATTTCAGAAGTGATCTGAATTGGTTTAGGGTTTTTGCTTGCTTAACATTTCTTTTGATAGTTTATACCATACTATTGGAGCAAATGAAGAAATTGTTTCCATTTTTTGTATAGGTAATTTGAAGTTGTCTCTGTTTGTTGTATTGTAGGCATGGTTATTACGATGAATTGTAAAGAAATGTTTAACTAGTCAGCATTTTATTTTTATATTTAAATAAGAAAGCAGTTAATGAAAATCATTATCATTACATCTTTCTTTCAGCTTGTCCACTTATTCAAGCACCAAACATCGGTGATACACTTGTTTGTCACGTGGCCAACAAATGTCTGGGTATAAGTTGCTGTTTAACCCTGGACATCAAAATCAAGAAGTTGTACCTAATGGCATCAGTGATTGTTGATCCTTGTGACTTTGTGTTGTCGATAAGATTTGGAAATTGGCTACGAAATATATCTTTAATATCCTTCGACTGGGGAAACGAGAAACAACAAACTATTGGAAGCGCTGTTCAATTAAGGTAAAACAATTCCACAGTTCAAGCAACATAGGTAGTATACCTTTCAAACCAGATGGAATATTATTAATAAAGGTGTTTACAATTAGGACAATCATAGATTTGAATAAATGAATAAACAAATGTTTTTTCTTTTAAACATTTGAGTGTTTTAGTGAAATTGTAAGTGAGTTTTGCATGATACATATTCCACTTCAGAAGGGGAATGTTTTCATATTTAAGAAGTCATGCTATGATATCATAAGATCAGTTAGCAGTATTTTAGTATCATATTACTCTTTTTATTGTTCCAATATTAATGTATAATTGTTACAGATTTTTATTAGATAAATTAATCACGATTTTCTTTATATTGTATAGATACGTGATTGAAAAACAGGAAAAAATCTTGACGGTTTCATTTGATGTTGAAATATGTATTGACAATTCATGTGAAACCATCCAAGTCCTCCACGATACTGACATCCCCATCCCTCTGTGCAATGACAATTTCACTCTTCCTGGTGGGGATACTCTCAACGGTTATCTGGATGATCTAGCACAACAAGCTGGAAGCGGAGGTATAAGGCTAGTTCTTGCGCACTTGGGTCTCACAGTAAGTTTACTATAACATTTTGTGTCTTTTACTGTTTCTACTTCTTTTCCATATAATGTGGGTTTAGATTAATATAGATGAAGATACCCTTTAAAAAAGTTTATCATTCAAGTTTATTTATTTATTAAAAAGCGCCACTAAGAGTTTGCCTTGTAATAGACATCTATCAAATTAAAATCAAACGTTTATAATAATATTATCAAAAAATATTTCTTTTCATTTAGGACTATATTTCCACTGACTCATGCACACTATCAAGTACTTCAAGTATAGAGAGTAAGTAAAAGGAAATTATAATGAATGTATAACACGAATATTATTAAACTCTTAAAATATGCAGCAAACTTTTGTTGTAGTTGTTGTTGTTGTTGCTAATGTTTCTTTTGTCGTCGTTGTTATTGTCAGCCTTTATGAAATTATGGTTTTCATTTTTTAGTAAGGGTATCCAGTTATTCCTAGATTTGTTTCCCTTATTTAACAAAATTAATTCTCTTTTTTCGTATTCAATTTGTACCGTATCACGCATGCCGTTGGATATATTAAGACATTTCACTTACCTTTTATAAAGACTTATTGAAATTGGAAATTTTGAGAATTGCTCTTAAAAGGCAAACTTTATGGAAACATGCTGTATGCGTGACGGATGTATTACATAAATTGATGCATATCAGTATTTTTGTAGAATGTTTCTCTGAATATTTAGCAGCGGAACTCTTTGAAGTTCTTTTATTTCTTTATTCATAGGATGTGATGCTGTGCAACTTCCTGCCCTACCAAACCAAGTCACGTGTTCACTTAGCGAGAATTGCTTGGGCTTTGAATGCTGTTATAATTTAGACATCGGATTGGCTGTGCTGTCTACTCAGGCTTGGATACTTGTAGATCCATGCGCATTTCAAATGTCTGTTGGATTTGGGTCTTGGTTTCGGAATATTACATTGTTTACATATGAGTGGGGAAATCAAGAACGTCAGGTTTTAGGAGAAAACGCGGTTGTTATCAAGTAAGATAAGCATAAGCTTTTGCTAAATACTAGTTTTGTCTTAATTTGCATTGTAAGCATTTGTCAACGATGTCAACGGTACATTGAACGATATTAAAATATAAAACCACTTAGATGTGCACTTGGTATGTCAGACAATAACAATTAGGTAAAAATATTGTGTACATTTTGATTCAATACTTCAGAAAAGACATAAAGGTTGTATTTAGGTTTACCATGCCTCACTTGAGTATCAGACTACTCTCAATATGAAACAAATTAATTCATTAATGTTATTTAAAACACCATTCAAAACGTTTACTACTTAAATAATAATTCAATGGTATACTAAACAAAAAGATTAACCCTATAAAATGTTTATACAACTTTTCTTTAGTGTTACTCCTGTATTTCCAACGAACAACGAATTATTACGGCACTGTCAACCAGAACAGTTTAATTCTTATATAGGAAATTAAAGGGGAAAATTAGAAAAAAAGTAAAAAGCAATTCTGTTACTCTTTTCGTCACACTTTCTCTTTCAGATTTGTTATCGATAAACTTGATGAAAGCAAGGAGTTTGTTATTAATCTTGAGGTTGACGTAAACATCGACGGAGTAACTAGTTCAATTTCAATCCTCTCTGACGCGAGAATTCCAATTCCTCTTTGTAATGACGAATTTGATTTATCTGACTTTGGATTTGATACCATATCAGAATTGGTGGACAATGTTGGAAACGATATCGCCCAAGCTGGAATTGACTGGGTGCTCACCCGGCTTGGTATAAAGGTACTATAAAACAATTATAGATTAATAACTGCGTATTACTTGACGCGAGTGAAATTGTACAACAATAATGCACCGCGTGCTGAAGTTGAAGTTGTCCGCACTCACGAGGCGCAGCCGAGTGAGTCGGACAACTTCGACTTCAACACAAGGTGCATTATTTTTGTACAATTTCACGAGCGCCAAGTAATACGCAGTTATTAATCTAATTAATACACGAAAATGATTAGAATAAAATTGCAAAGAAATTAAACAGCAGAATTATTTTAAAATATTTTCATTGAGATTAAATGAAATACACATATATGGCGTATAAATCAGTATTTTAAAAGCCATAAATTACTTTGATGTTGAGTAGCATGTCGTTCATTTGGAAATAATTGAAACAAAATTTATGCGTTAGGCACAAAATTGTATCTGAACGATCTATAATATTTAAATTTACTTTAACTTCGTAGTTAATATTACGTTTAAAGTATGACATTAATGATTTGTCTTTTGCTTCCTTTCAGCAACATTTAACTGGAGGAAATTGTGAAATACCTTCAGATTCCGGTAAGCTACATACTTGCAAATGTTTCTAATCTCTCCGCTTCAAACTAAATTTCGTTACTGGGTGAATACAATGAAAGTATTTAACCATAATCAAATTTTGGTATCTCATTGTGTTTTTACACAAATATTTTCAATATTATATAATAATATTTAATATTTTCGTTTGTTTCTTCCAGTTTGTCCTAACTTAGATCTACCACCTTTGCCAGATGCTTTGGAATGTTCTTTGGATGAGAAATGTTTAGGGATTCAATGTTGTGCCAACTTTAATCTCAAGGTCACAGAGCTGGAGTTGAAAGTTTGGTTTATTGTCGACCCTTGTCACTTCACGTATTCGATAGGATTTGAGAAATGGGTGCGCAATGTGACATTGTTCACTTATGAATGGGGTAAACAAGAGAGGATTAGCATCACCGAAAACTTAGCATGCAGGTACGAACAGAATATTCAAGATAATTTCTTGTGTTTTTAATGTGTATTGCTGATTGTACTGGCTATCATTAATTTATGTTTATAAATGACTCCATAACCGTGCATTTATGTTATTTTTCAGTGGATTCGTATCACGTAATTTAGCTGTAAACTTTTATCATTTTTTCGCCCAATTAGCAATATTCGTCTCAATGTGTCTCGTAATTCATTATATATTTTCAGCTTCTCAATCGACAAACTTGATGAGGCCGAGGTGTTCAGTCTTTCCCTTGAAATGTCGTTGTGCATAGACAACACTTGTGATATCATACCCATATTTGAAGAGGTCAAAGTACCAATCCCCATCTGTAATACGGATTATACCAACCTTATATTACCTGGAGATGGAAGCATCAAAGGATTCATAAAAACATTGGGGTCAAACTTTGGAAATGCAGCAATCGACGTCGTAATTGGTCGTCTTGGTCTGACAGTAAGTGTTATTTAATTGGTCTTTTTCCATTACGATCTCAGATATCAAGGGTAACTATTAAGTTTATCATTATTGTCATTCACTAGATTGGTCATTAATAATCATTTTCTCAAAGCAGTTTGAGATGAAAACGCTTCGAAAGCAATTTCTCAACTAACCATATACCACGAGCAGATTCAAAATACGGGTTCTTTACAATTATGACGTACATTATTGTACCGAACGTCAGATTTTCACCGTTTATTATGTATTCATATACATTATATTGTCACTGATTCATGACCTTATAACCGATGATACTGTAGCGGGCAGGCGCCTCGTGTGAATTTTGAACCCTTATAATTTCGGAAATTGTGAATATTAATTGTCAGGATGATTGCCGGGTTGACACCAGGTGCAATGCACCACTGTAAATTTTGTGTAGGGCCTGAATACGCTGTGGGCAGTAGAAGCCCACATATGATTGCACCTTTAACAAG
>JXSR01S011933.1:39043-51781 GCA_000969725.1 Ophiothrix spiculata | reverse complement strand
TATATATTTGTAAGAAATAGATATTCCCAATTTCTTCAGTTAGACAAGTTTGTGTGTCTTTAGTTGCACTAAATGGTGGACTTATGTTACATACCGTATCCACTCATTCATTTCAACTATTTGTCATCTTAACCCTTTCAATCCTGAATTGCAATATAAGTATATATAGCCCACACTGAATTAATTTACACTCAATACGAATTGGAACGCCTGAGCATTCTCTCGTAAGCTCCTTTCGAAACGCTCAGGCGTTCTATCGGATTGAAAGGGTTAACAAACCCTTTCAGAATTATAAAGTTTTGAAGAATCATCATAGTTTATACACAACATATCTTAACATGTTTTGGAACACTGGTAGATATCACTAATCAGTAAAGGCAATTTAAATTTTGAAAATCAGTAATTGAATTGGATGAGTGGATTCAGTATACTTATACAATATTCATATACAATCCACATATGTTGTACTTGCTGCTTTGTATATATGTATATATTCAATACAATCACATTTTTGTGGATATATATTACTGATTTGTAAATTGTTAATCATTCTATCATGGTGTAATCATTTGAAAATATATCCAAAGATGTAATTAAAATTTCAGAAAGGGCATCACTGTGTAATAATGTAAATAAACTTTTCATCAATCATTATCATCATTCAAAATCAATGTAGTATAAGGCCAAAAAAAAGTTGTTTGGTTGTCCTCGACCGCCCACCCCTATTTTTCGAAACTGGAAAAAAAGATTTTACTGTACAAAAGTATACCGCACCTAATATTCAGATTTCCATTTTTTTTTTCTTTGTTTTAAATATTTTTTAAGTTGTTGTTTTCATTTTGTTTCCATTTTAACACTGTTTCTAAACTTGTAGAAAGTGATTTTTTAGGTACAGTAGACTTATTTGCATCTTTATAGAGGCCATAATTTGGTGTAACTTTGACTTAAATTTGAAAAAAAAAATCTTACAAAAATAAATTCCGCCCACCCGCGCTTGCTCAAAAAAAGTTGTGGAGGACAACCAAACAATTTATTTCTGGGCCTAATGTTGGGAAATGCATGATCAAGTAAAAATATGTCACTGGAATTTGCAAAGATACAACATCGCTAGACAAAAGATAAGTAAAGGTATATTATTCTAATATGTGGCACAATCAAGAAAAATGAGTTGCCTGTCCATGATATTCATTTTGAATTTTTATTACAATGTCATTATGCATTCAAAATGTGTTATTTTAATCCAAACACCATCCTCATTGGTCATTTGTTTCCAGAGGTAGGCCATTTCATTTAACTTAACTTTCAAAACAAAGGAAAAACAAAAGAAAGTTTGTACTTTTACCTGTCAATATACATAAAATGTACTCAAAATTACCCGTATCTCAGTATTTCTGACACTTACTTTTTTTCTCTGTGATCATGACACATGCATATAAGTAGTTATTAAGATCCATTAATCACAGACATATTCATTATATGTATAGCAAAAATGCACATAAGTTGCAAAGGCCTGAAGGGCCAAAAAATTGCATGATGTGGTCGTTAAAGTAACATAGGTTTGTGTGTAAATGCATTTGAATGGTATCAAGATATGACCCTGTACTTGAGCTTCAGTGTAATATTTATTGGATTTATTGCAGATTGCAAGTAAATGAAAAGTTAACAAAATCTTCAAAATTAGGTGACACTGTACTACATAACAGTCAAAACACATGTTGCTATTTATGTACAGCTTAGGTACGATGAATAATGAAGTAATTGACATTTATGATCAAGAGATTTGACTTGATAGAAAACTCAGGTGGAAGAGGGGGGGGGGTGTCGCATGGATTGGCATGAATGTACACAGCTCTCTTGATAGAATTTGTAATGTATTGATAGTTGTGTGACACAGCATTGCAAAAAAGGATGAAATTGTTGATACAACAATCTCTTTCTCTGAATCTCTTAGTTATGATATGATTTAATTATTTCATCTTCATCCAAAATTAATCATCACATTTGATGCAAAATGTTTCATTTAGACAGTGATAATCATGGTTACAACATGATAGTGGGGTGTAATAACTTCACTGTCTGTGTAGCTTTCACGGCAAAATCAGGTCTGTTAGAATGAGAGAAATGTAGAGCTGATAAACATAACATGTCCTAGAGTATACCTTGTTTTTCATCAATTGGGACCTTTTGTCCATTGCCACTCAAGAAGAGAATTCTAGTAATCTGCCTGGGGTGGGGTGGGAGCACTCATGCATCTATGTCATTTTCCTAATGCGTAAGTCACATATGGAAAGGATATGGGCAAGCTCCTATTACAGAAGACAAAGCCCACATGAGTTTTACGACAATACACCTAAAAGTTAATGCTTGTGTGCCTTTTGCTTGCTATGGCGTGCCAGCTGGACTGGAGCTTTGCCGACTACTCATTATATTTTGTGACCTAAGCATTATCAAGCAGCCCATCCCCTCCTCTATATTAGAAGGTTTTGTTTATGGCAATAATACCAACATTAATCAAATAACACCCAAAAAAGGTGGATACATTCCTGCACACTTCTTTTATCAAGATTTCCCCTTACACAGGGTAAAATTTACCTTTGATAATGACACTGATTGGAACATATTTTGACCAATATATTTCTGTAAATGTGTCAACTCAGGAAACTGAGTCACATGCTAACAATTTCCACGTTGATTTGTACCTGACGTAGCAAATGTAGTACGAAGTCACTGCATGGGACAGAGGAATTCCCATTGGTAACAATTTGCATTCACAAAGGCAATATCAAATGTAGTCCTATCAAATGTAGGAGTGAATACGTTTATCTGTAGGTTTTTCACAGAATTATGACATCAAAATGATACTTTTCAAAAAATAAAGTATGGTAATCCTTTATACAAATCTCAATAATTAAATGGACACATTTTGGTATTTGTTAGCTAATATATGACCCGAGTTATCAAGGCAGACTTGATGGTAATCAGACGGAATATGGATATTTGACACTAAAAGGTTTATAAAACCCTTCAAATAATTTACCAGTGAATTGTAACAGTCCCACGTAAGAGTGCAATCAAGCACTACCCATACACTAAGAGAATCTTCCTCTACACATTTACGGTCAATTTGAATGGTTCTTGTTTTTTGTGCAAGAATATATAGAAGCTATAAGTCATTATTATTTTTAATAAGAACATTCCCAGAAAATAAGTTTTTGTGTTTAATAATTTTTATCAGGTCAGGATGTTAAGATGGATGGTCAAATGCATACAGTATCATTGATTGAGTTTGAAAGCATTATCAGGTGTTGAAACCTTTTTGTTTTAAGGATTATTGCCATGCAATTATAGCCTCATTGCTTTGAGCCCTTGATATGTTGATTGTATCATATTACAATGTTATGATTCCAGAAAACAAAATAAACTCAAGATTTGTTTGTAAATAAGAATTTAAGAATGTGTTCTTCCTTTCATAGAGCCGAGTAGCTAGGAGACAAGCACATCTTCCTTCAGTGTGTGACGGCATATAGAATGATGATTAGTAATACTCACAAGGTGACTGCACTCTTGTCCTACATCTTCCAATTCTTCCCTCATGACCTTCTAATCCAGTCTGGTATAAAAGCAAGTCATGCTTTGGTTTGGTTTTCAACATTCTCTCTGAAATTAAAAGAGACTATGAGAGATAGTCACTCTTAGAAACTTGTCTTAGACATGTCAACTGTAGAGTGTAGAATAACATTCTCACTCGAAATTTTGGATGTGTAGGCTGTTCATTCTTGTGAGGCTTAGGTCCCTATGCACAAAAGAGTTATAGTCATGGGCCCTATTTCATAAAAGTTGAAATCAACCTACGTCATGGTACTTAGGCTGAATTAAAACAATCAATCAATATACACTGTACTTGCATGATATGCATACTCCATGAAGAAGTCTATTCGTACTGGGGACCAACGGCTTAAAGACTCTGTTGATATTAACTTTTAACTTTTATGAAATAGGGCCCTGGACTAAGTTAGACCAGGACTAAGGGAAATTTGATCCTTTGAAAAATAATACTTTCCAGAAGAAAACTGTGATAATCCATTACCTTGTTCACAGATTTATGCATGCTAAGATTTGTAGTATATATGATTTATTTATCCATTAAAAATGAAAATTAATTTTAAGAGGAAAACAACATTTATCTTAGTCCAGGACTAACTTTTATTTTGGTCATTTGCTTTTGTCCATTATAGACCTTACATAGTATGGTCGCTAAACTGTTCTAACCAAACAAATGGTATATTTAGGTAAATGCCTGATTTTCAAACCTGTCATTAAGAAACAATGACATTTGGTGTTACTTTGTTGTACTGAGAATTAAGGCTTAAACTTGCAAACAAAGGTCAATACCTCCCAAGTGCTGAAATCCGGTACATGCTACGTACTGCGAAGCATGTGCATTGATGAACAGAGACCAATTGCAAGAGACGCAGCATGTGTCGTATGTGTTATACACATAGGAATCTATGCGGTATTTAAGATTGCCTTTGATCACAGATGAGGAAAAGCCCAACAATTCATCCCTGTAAATGGTCAAAGTATAAATGATTATGCCTTTTGGTTGCTGGATTTTTAAAAATAAAATTAACGATATGATATTCCTACCAAAATAAAGCAAGATGTGGAAAAGGGTTTTGACATTGCAGCATTGCGACAAATATGACAGTGACTATGAAACTTGCATAAAAATGTAGGTGCCACTCTGTCTATGACTGATAGCGTGCAAGTAAACAGTGAACAATATTGTCAGATAAGATCACAAACCAATGTTCTCTGAAGACTTTTCACAAATGATAACAAATCAATTCAGGTCTGATGACTAGGCCTAGTGGTGGACAACCCTCAATGTTCATGAAGACGTTTGCACAAATCATGACATACATTACAAGCAAAAATCAGGACTTCTCACAAAAATGATAAAATCTAACAAATTACTTTAATTTGATGACTAGGGTCTAGTGGTGGACAAACCTCAATGTTATAGAAGACGTTTTTTTGAAAAATCACAACACATCCATTTCAAGCCAAAAGTAGGACTTCTCATAATCTAAAAAAATCCTGAAGTTTTGATAACTAGTCATATTGGTGGACAATCCTTAATGTTTATGAAGAGGTTTTCACCAATCATGGCACATCCATTACAAGGCAAAAATCAGAACTTCTCTGATAAAATCTAACAAATTACTTTAATTTGATGACTAGGGTCTAGTGGTGGACAAACCTCAATGTTATAGAAGACGTTTTTTTGAAAAATCACAACACATCCATTTCAAGCCAAAAGTAGGACTTCTCATAATCTAAAAAAATCCTGAAGTTTTGATAACTAGTCATATTGGTGGACAATCCTTAATGTTTATGAAGAGGTTTTCACCAATCATGGCACATCCATTACAAGGCAAAAATCAGAACTTCTCATAATCTAACAAATTACTTCAGGTTTAATGGCTAGTCCTAGCCCAGGGAGGGGTACTCATCTTTAGTTTTGGATGTTGGAACCTGATTAATATGTGTACCGCCGCGGCAAAAGGGCCAGTTGTCGACTCCTACATGTTGCTCATTGTAGCAAATCTGATGTATACAAATACCATACATTAGATATGCTACAAGGAGCAACATGTACGAGCCGACAACTGGACCCTTTTGCCGTGGCGGTACACATATGGTAGGATACACTTCAAAGGTAACGTTTCCGACGAAATTAGAAATTCGACCTTGGGTGCATTTTTGACTATGCTCAGCTTCAATACCCCATATCTCTTAATTTACTATGCCGACCTTAAGGTACCTTCCGATATGACGGGTCACATTTTACAAACAACATCATGACTTGAGGTAAGCACAAGAAAGTCATATCTGCAATGGCTGCCATATGTCATATTGATTTAACACCTTGTCACTGGAATATGAAAAAGAACCTTAATCATGGCATACTTTACAAACAAAATCATGACTTGAGATTTCATCAGGTTTGTGCAAGAAAGTCATATCTGCAATGGCTGTCATATGCCATAGTTATTAATACTTTGTCACTGGAATACGAAACATGACTTTAACATTTCTCTGTCAGGTGTCTGGTTTTGAAATGGTTCTTAAATATCATCACCTGAAGAAACATTTCAAGAGCCACTTACCCAAAACTGGACATATACAATTAGACAATAATAACTGCGCACCATCTTTTTTGAGGTCATTGTGTTAATTCTGAGGTGATTGTTTTGGACCAAGGTATTTTTCTGAGGGAGCGCAGCTCCCTAAGAAAAATACCGAAGTCCAAAACATTTACTGATGAATTGACACAATGACTGAAAAATAGATGGTGAAAAGTTATTATTGTCATTAATAACCGCTCTTTTGACATTTCTAATGCCTTTTATGTATAATTTTATAAAGAAATACTTTATTGAACTTATTTCTTACTTAAAGATCTATTTATCCCTATAAGATAATTTCGATCAGTCCAGACATGACGATCATCGCGTAATATGATGAACTCGCGTGTGTGGGGTGCATACGCGCGCTTGATGGGCGTTTTATGAGAAAACACATTAAAACTAATGACATCACATACGCGGGTCATTGTAAGAAGTCATTCATTGTTACCACCGCGCAGTTGTTTGCGTAAAAATGGAAATAATCTTATTGGATTGGATCGCGCTATTACGCAGGTTATTAATGTGCAATACAAATTTATGAACAATGACAGCTATTGCACGTACCACTATCTGGCATTTACAGGATGATTTTACCATGTAAGTACAAGAAAGTCATATCTGCAATGGCTGCCTTAGGTTTTATTTTTTACCACCTAGTTAAAATTTCCCTGGCACAGGCTCTTGAAATGGTTCTTCAGGTGACAACGGTGATACTGTCACCAGAAGAACCATTTTAAGAGCCACTGACCCAAGCTGTAGATTATACAGTGCTGTGCAATCCAAATTAACCTAACACTTTTAAGCATCTCTTCGTTTAAAAACTCCTCAGAAATTTACATGCTAAAAATGGGTGGTTTCCCCCGGATTCGAACCCAGGACCTCTCACATCCCGATCCCACATTCACTGATACAAGCCAATGGGTATACGCTGCCCTGGCAGCGTTTTCATGATTATAGCTAACTCCGGTCTATGACGTTTTGGACTTTCTTGATTTTGTGGAGTGGGATTTTGTGAGGTCCGGTGGTGTTAGGGTTAGTAACAAATGCCAGCTATTGCAGATACAACTTTCTTGCACTGAAAGGATGATTTGTGGTGGCCAAACTTCAATGTTCTCTTGAATCCAAGAGTGCCAAGTCAATGTGAACAAATGTTACACTTAAAAGGTCAGCAGCACAATTATCAGCTGCTTATGGGGAAAACAAGAGTAGTGCCATTTCACATGTAATGACTCATCTGCTCTGATCTTATCGCACTTTAAAAGGCTAACCATCATCACAAACATTCACTTTCCTTTACACTTACTGATTTCTGTTTGAGAAAGCTCATAATTCACATATTGCCAATGAATTCATATATCATAAAGGAATCCATGTTCTATACAGTACATAGATTCTTATACTCTAACTTTAAACAAATTTTTGGATATTGGAGAACATTTAAAAGCGTTTTCATGTTGAATTTACAAAACTATTAATTCTATATATTAATTTTTCCTGAACTAATAGTTATGTTCATAAAGTATTTCTGCATACTAACTTACATCCAATATTAATAATTATCACCGCGGATCTTGGATACTTGAATTAATTGTATCTTAAATTATAACCTGCAAAGTTTAAATTGAATGGCATTTTTTACATCTAGAAATTGAAATCCATTTTACTTACTGAAAGTATGTTTTCATTACATGTAACCCTAAAAAATCATTAGTCATGATAAAATCAACAAGCACATACATTTCAAAACTAAAAATTTAAGAATAATGATTACTATTATGTTCTGATTCATGTCCATTAGTTTTCATTACTAGGTACAATCATAGCTAGAATCTTCAAGATGTGCTAGCTTGGAAAAGCCAACAGGATCCCTTTGACAAGTCTTTTCTTGAGCTTTATATTACCACGTTAAAAGGATACAAATGGACCAATATGGTAGATTTTGAGATTTCAAATCATCTATAACACTTGGAGTGGGTCACAATAATTTCAATATCTGATGATTTTAGTAATCAATGTGCAACAGAGAGAAATGACAGAGTTAATTCCATTCATTTTGTTGTAAAAGATCTGATCTATCACTACCGACAATCATGTCATTTTAATCTGAATGGCCTCATATATCTGTGCTTTGTTTGCGATACAAGTAGGTCCTATAAATGTCAGCATGTCTGTGACACACCTAAAGTACTCTGTTCTGGGGATCTCATTATGAATCTAAAGTACAAATTTTCAACTTACTTGAACTTGGTTCTCAATGGGTTAGCTAATTTGTGACCCGTCATATCGAAAGGTACCTTAAGGTCGGCATAGTAAATAACGAAATACGGGCCATTGAAGCTAAGCATAGTCAAAACTCACGTCCAAGGTCAAATTTCTAATTTCATCAGAAACGTTACTTTTGCAGTGTACTCTATCATATTAATCAGGTTCAAACATCAAAAACATAAGAAAAATATGTTAAAATCCAGGATTAAAGTCCATCTCTCCATTAAAGTTTTACTTAGTACAAAAAACTTGATTTTCTCAGAACTATAGTTTTCCGAATCAGTACGATGCCTTTTGCCAATTTGGATGTAACTTTGCAACCGAACATCCAATAACCAAAAGTAATGTGTCATTTTAAAGCTTAAAATATCAGCTTTCAGATGAGACCAAAAAATCCATTTTGAATTTGGGACCCTTAAGGTACCTTTTGATATGACGGGTCACATTTATTCTTTCCCTTGTACCATATACCTGAGCTTTGATACGCTAGGGAGTATCATCTAGAAAGGTACAATAATTGAACTTTGGGGCTTTAGTTATCCTTCTGGGCTCCCTGGAAGAACAGTGCTAGTGCATTTATAGAAACCAAAATCCTTTTCAGTGCCATAAAGAGAAAATTCTAATTCTGTACTGTAGTCAGGGGTAGGTAGAATACGGCATCACAACCACCGCCCTAACAAAAAAAGACAATTGTTAAAGTACAACAACACCAAAGTACAAAAAGACCAACAAAAAGGAATCTCCAAAAGGCAAATAAGCCATTCTGAAATTTAAAAAAACCCTACATAAAGCATCAACAAAACTACTAAAAAACTTGAAATAAGATGAGGGTTGATCAAAAATGGAAATGCTCCTTCCTGAAGGTCCACTTTTTTGAAAATCCTGCACTCAATCTAAAAATTCTGACTATTGGTCTGATTCTAACAGAACTGTCTGCAACTTTATACATATTTCTTACAGTATGGTGCATTCTGTCCACTTGTTTCCATGACGTCAGGAGCTTGAGTGCATTCAGACCGTTAAACTTGTAAACTTCCTGCCTAGTTTAGGCAGGATTATACTGGGGAAAGCAATCATTCAAATAATCAAGTTACTTGTCATATCTACAATTGTCATGTCACTTTTCACACGTAGTATTGACATACTTTGTTGCAACACACAGTCCCTGGTTGCACGTAGACGTGTGTATTCAACATACAAATATGCTATGTCATCCATGAAGTATCACCAGGCTTCTAACAATGAGTGTGATTGGATGGTAATAAAGAAATGTCAACTTATTAACCAATCACTATAAAGTACTGAAATGCTATATCTGAGGCTTTGAGGCATGTTATAAATGTCAACTTATAAAGAGCATTTTATATCATATCAGCAATGTGTAAGAAGTTTTTTGTTACAGTTTCAAGTTTTGGTCCATACGCTTGTGCCAAGGTACAGTGTATCATATTTTATTTTGTGATCAATTTGATCAGTGGTTCAGGTTTCTGTAAGCAAGGACCACAACAAGCTCACAACAATTGTGATCCAACATGCACTAACAGTATACTCTGATAACAGACAATTGAGTAATTGAAAAGTGACCTAAACAATTAATTAGCAAGGCATATTACCGTGAAACCTTGGTTGTTATTTTTTCATAGCCGAAAGGAACCTGTCTGGACTTACCCACCTTTAAGAAGGCGTGCAATTTCGTCTGGTCAACTAGTTCATGCTTTCTGATCTTGAGCTATTCATTGATTTGACCATAACAGAGTGTGTGGCAAGTCTTAATTCAGAAGGGGAATAGCTGAAGGTGTTACCCAGATCCTTTGGTCACTTTATCAGCAAGTACTACAATAGTATCTCACCAGATTACATTGAACAAAACAGCTCCATTTGCCCTACGCTTGAAGATGATATGATGCGGAGTCATTACACGGGCACACCCCGGCCTCGAACCCCTTGGTGTTGAGTCATGCTAAATGAAAGCAGGCATGTATGGCACAATAAGTCTGGAGCATAATGCATGACATACTACATGATGACAGATTACCCTACACTATGATGTCATGTGCTCACAAATCAAGGGTACAGACTATTTCATTTATCAATGAACTTGTAATTGGGTGTTCAGTTTGAGATTTTTCAATGAAGTTGTAATTGCAGTGGTCCTTTCTTTATATATTCTCAATGACATTTTGTTATTCTACTTTGAATTTGGAACTTCTTGATGATTAGAAGGTCATCAATACCACTCCTCAAAATTTGATGGGAACCAATTTCAAGTTGTAATGTTTTCATCTGCTTTTCAGGATTTTGGAAGGGATTTGTGTTGTGGTAGCAAGGTCAGAATGTGGAATTTACACATCAATGTCATCACAACATAACTTGGGATTGAGATAACTAGACAGCGAATCTGAAACCAACATAATTAATGACAAATCCAATTTTGAATTGCTATCTGCAAATATCAATATGATAACTTAACGGTGAATCTGAAACCAACATAATTAATGACAAATCAAATTTTGAATTGCTTATCTGCACATATTGTAAGAGCTGACAAACACTTGTAAGACCTGACAATATAATGCCCACAAATCCTGAAGGTAAAAGTTTTCCTGGATCTATAACACCAGGTCTGTAACCTATTAGTACATGACTGGTGTCCCATTCATGTCTGATAGGCCTACTTGCAACTTTGTCCAACACACTGACAAAAGGAGTGGATCCAATGAACAAGGCTAGCTCTTAGCAGTTAATAAAACACTGACAGGACAATTTCTGTAGAACTTAAACTCAAAATGTCTATGTGATATACAGGTTGCATCTAAGATACAGCACCTGCATACCGGCTGGGTAATAAACCTGACATTGTGCCTGCATCTTGTCTAGGATATTTCCACATTGAATTCCATACACAAATACGCATCGTGCTTTTATCGCTATCGGGTTATCCTGTTAATCAATTACATGTTGTTAATAGAGGCTAGTCACCCTACATCGCGTTATCACATCTCTGGTCCAGATTTAGACCCCATGGTAAATCCCATGCATCCTTCCTTACTACAGTGACTAACTGGTCAGTCTGTTTAGCTGCAGTAACAATCCCATGATGCATTGCTAGTTCACATTAGTCATGTGACCACTGTTGAACGGATAAAAGACCCCATGGTAAATCCCATGCATCCTTTCTTACTACAGTGACTAACTGGTCAGTCTGTTTGCTGCAGTAACAATCCCACAATGCATTGCTAGTTCAAATTAGTCATGTGACCACTGTTGAATGGATAAAAGACCCCATGGTAAATCCCATGCATCCTTTCTTACTACAGTGACTAACTGGTCAGTCTGTTTGCTGCAGTAACAATCCCACGATGCATTGCTAGTTCAAATTAGTCATGTGACCACTGTTGAATGTATAAAAGACCCCATGGTAAATCCCATGCATCCTTCCTCACTACAGTGACTAAAAGGTCAGTCTGTTTAGCTGAAGTAACAATTGCATGATGCATTGCTGGTTCAAATTATTCATGCGACCACTGTTAAATGGATTTGAAACCTTTAAGCCTGCGATCACATACGCGGGGATATACGGTTACGATATTTGCTATATATTCGCTCCCAGGAAGATACACATATTTGAAATTGATGGGTAATTATCCCCATCACTAGGAATATGAGTGCCTCCCATGGGAGTGAATAGCATACACCGTATACTTCTATGTGATCGCAGCCTTACTATCATGTCTGTACGTGGTCCAGATTTAAGCCCGATAGCAACCTTCCTCTACTACAGTAACTAACTGGTCAATTTATTTAGAATCAGTAATAATTCCTATGATGCATTGTGGTATAAAAATAATCATGTGACTTTTATTGAAAAGATAGTCCAAGACTTTTAACACATCATTGGATTTTTTTTAAAGAAGCTATTCCCATAATGCATTGCAAGTTCAAATTAGTCGAGTGACCATTATTGAATGGATAGTCCAGATTTGAATCTAAATGCTATCACATCTGTGATCCAGATTTAGACCACATTAGCACATATGTGGCCCAAATTAAGACCACAGAGGCAACCTGGTTTTTAGGTCGCTAACTGGTCAGTTTGTTTAACTGCTGTAGTAAATATCCCATCATGCATTGTCAGCTCATATATGTTAATCGTATGACTTGGAATTGAGTAATTAGTCTAGATTTAAAAACTTACAAGTTCATATACAAGAAAGATTTTCTGGGAGCAATGTTACACTTGGTGCAATGCAGGCATAAATTGATGTTTATAGTTACAACA